>ML843607.1:0-38448 GCA_009831015.1 Picea engelmannii | reverse complement strand
CATAGAAAAACAAGTTAGCCCCCTATTTTCATATCAGGTGGTATCAGAGCATAGTTTTTCTCATGTGATTGCCATTGATATCTAGAGATTTATCTGTTGATATTATTGTGCAAGTTTTGTGTTGAAGTTTGATATCTTGCAAGGATGGAGGAAGCTTCAAACAATGAGAGTCCTCATACATCTTCATTAGCCAAGCTCTTTGATAAAGAGATGTTTAAGGCACTTGTAACCATGAGATATATGGTGCAAGATATGTTGGAAGATAGGAAGGAGAGCATTGTCCTTCAAGAGAAGTTGATGGCCATGAAGGAGGAGAAGCACCAGTTTCTTGAAAAGTTGCATGAGATGGAGACTCAACTCCATGAGGCAAAGGAAACCCTTAACAAGTACATGCATAAACATGAGGTATGTAATGTTGGTTTTTCATCAAATTCCTCTCAAGATGAATGCTTTGGTGTTTTTGAAAATCACACTAGAGGAATAGGGTCCAAATTATTGTTAAAAATGGGACATGAAGGTAGAGGGTTAGGCAAACATGCACAAGGAATTGTTGAGCCTATTGTTGTTGAGGAGAGGCCTAAGTATTGTGGTCTTGGATATGAACAGAAGGATGGAGCATATTCCAAAGTTGAGGAGACAAGGGAAATAGTTCCAAGAACAACTTTTGTTGCAAGTTCAATCCCTCAAGCATGCAAAGTTTGTGTTCAAGATGAATGCAATAGTGGGAAACAAGAGAGTTTTGAAAACCATGAGGACAAGAACATTTTTGTTGGTCTTCAAAAGAGAGCTAGTAACTCTTCAAATTCACCTCCTCAACAAGGTGATAAAGGTGAATGTTCAAGGACTTTTGTTTCAAGTTCAAACTGTCAAGTATGTAAAGTGTGTGTTCAAGATGAATGTAAATGTGTGGAACAAGAGAGTTGTGACAACCATGAGGATAAGAACATTGTTGTTGGTCTTCAAAAGAGAGCTAGTAACTCTTCAAATTCACCTCCTCAAGAAGGCGATAAAGGTGAATGTTCAAGGTATATTTCTGCATGTAATTCAGTTGATTTTGATGATGTTAAGCATGGTAAATTTTCATATAAAAATGGAAGAAAAAGTCCAAGTACATATTTAGGTTTATATAAACATCATGTTTCAATATGTTGGAAAAGATTGACCACATTCAGGAAACTTTCCAAGAAAAGGAAACTTGAAAAGAAGATGCAAAATATTTGCACTCACTGCTAGAAGAGGGGTCGTCTCATTGACCAATGTTGGACATTGCATCCAACCACCCATTCACAGCACAAGAAGCAGATGGATAAAGAGACTAGAAATAATGGAAGAGGAGATTCCATCATCGATGTGAGTCAAGACAATTCGCAAGAAGAGGATGTTCAGTAGAAAAATTCACCATTGAATTGGATATGTTTCAAATGAGTCTCGAATTGTGTCGATTTTGTCTTGACGACTATGTTAGGTCAATCATGTTTTTCGACTTATGTTTAGACGATAGTGTTTGTCGGCTTGAAGCCGATATTGAGTACACCAAGATGTAGGAAAATGCCATGTACTTTGATGAAGTACAAGATGCGACCGATATTGCTTAAATAGAAAAAAGACTTTGTTGGCATCATTTTCAGTCTTGTATAAAATTTGTTTTCAAGATTGATGGTTTTCTTGGTTTGTGATAAGGTGTAGCAGGAAAGTTTTTTGCAGCCATTGTAGAGCGGATAGTGTTGACACAAAATAATTCATGAGAGGGAGTTGATTCTCAATGGGAAGGCTGACATCTTTCCAAACACAAAGAGAACAATGGGTCAGCAGCAGACATAGAACAATGGCTGAGGGACATAGCCAGTTGTAGTGCAAGGCATGTCAAGGTACCTAGGTGATTTCCAAAAAGACTTTTTCATGTAGAATCAATTGATAGAAATTGGGAGTAGAAGAGTATTGAATCTTAGGAAAATAATCATTAGCTTTTGTGGGTCCAAAATCCTTTCAGTGGGAAGGTGTGATCAGAAACTGGACTAGGGATCAAATTTTAGCCCAAAAATGAAAATGTTCAGAATCACTTCAAAACTAACAAGGGTATAGGCCACATCATCATGAACCCAACGCACTTTGAACGGGTTCAAACGGACATCATATGAGTGAGATATCGCGTTCTATTCAATTTGCCAAATAGGGAAAAATTTGTTGAATCTACAGTCCGTATAGCTGATATGACAGGGTCGTACATATGATGTGGAAGGTGACATGTCAAGCTGACGTGGAAAGATGTTGAGCTGGAAATTTTGGTAGAACACATGGACGAATCAGATTTCGACATGTGGCATATAGTTGGCATTTTATTGGTCAATAGAGTGGTGCCACGTGGCACCCCGTTTTGGTATGCTAAAATTTTTTGTAGTCCATGGGCGTCGAACCCTGGACCTCCACTGATGTAAAGCTCTGGAAAAGGCCGCCCAACTGGTGCACCTGCCATATGTTTCTTACCATATAATGGTTTGGCGTGGGGTCTGGGCTGGAGCTTAGCCCCAGGCCCCATTTCTATGCGATACCCATATGAACTCAACACATATTTTGTGTGCATGTTTTTCAAATGATCCTCTACCATGCGCCTGGACACTTGTCAAGCTCATGTTAAATCATGCAATGGAGCCCTTTTTATGCGTTGGGACATGGCCACATGCCCCCCATGCGCCCAACACCTCCATGATTCAGGGGCTTAGTTCGCTAACGATGCGACAATTTTCTACAGTTTGCAGGTACAGCGCATGTGCTGGGTTTAGGAATATGAAAAACCTAGAAGCCAGGTTACTCTCACAGGAGGTTCGAATTGGTAAACTAGAGACAACAAGCTTGAAGGAGGAAAATGGAAGGAGGCCTATCTTCTTCATTTTTTGACCAAATGAGATGTCGAAAAAGCCTAGCTGGGGGTTTTTGGATGTTCTGAATCCATTGGAATAGTTTTCAAGGGAATTTGGAGACTTATATTGTAGGTTTTTCTACAGGGAAGTTTCAAATATCTCCAGGGAGCTTAGGGCCACCATTGAAGGAGGCCATGCTCAAATGAGCCCAAGTCCATTTTCAGTGACTGAATAGTCAATCTTGACTAAGTCAAATGCTCTGAACACATTGGAATAGGTTTCATAGGTATTTGAGGACTTTTACAGGTGTTGTTTCCATAAGGAATCTTAGGGAATCGCAAGGCCATCGGTAGAAGAGGTCATGCCCAAATGAGCCATGGTCTGTTTTCAAAGTTCTTATAGTCATTTTTTGGGGTTTTTATGTATTTTGAACCCAATGGTATAGTCAGTAGACCCATTGGAGTTGAGTAGGAGATTGTAAAATAATTTTAGGCAAGCTAATCCCAGAGAGCTTGTTGTGAGGGAAATCTCCCTACAGACTAGCAAATAGAGTTCAAACTTTGCATGCAGATATGACCAAAGAAAAACTACTTTCTACCTTCATCCCTAGATTTAAATCCCCTTTTCTTAGTAAATGCAAGGAAATATCAACCTACCTCATTCCTGACGTTTGATGTCGATCCTCTGTTGTACTTGATTACTTGTTCACAATACTCTTTCCAAAGCTGACTTGCATACAAGACAAGCAACAACTATGCATGCATCCTACTTATATACTAACGAGTTAGAAATCCAAAAATATACTAATCAAACTATAGAAAGTTCATGAATTCAGACGGGAAAAGAATTTTCTTTATTACTTTGAATGAGTCAACTTACAAAAGTTGAGACCGACCATCGCTCCGCGAACCTGATCCTGGGCTCCTCTTCTAGTGTCCTCCAACTGCTTTGCTTTGTATCTCCTTTGGCATCAGAAAAGGCTAAGGGGTTGGGACAACGGGAATATGAAAATGGGCAGAGTTTCTTTGCTACATTTTCTCCCTTCCAAATGGGACCCCTACCCCTTCTTTTATAGGCTAGAAGGAGCTAGGTATTTGGACGAACCCTCGACCATGCATGGTCGAGAGTTTCAGTTAACTCACCCTTAGCTTTTGTGTTCGATCGACAACTTTCCCTTTTTCATGCTTTTTTCAGTCCACGCGGGCTATTTTGGGTCAGCCAGTGTGTACAGGCGTGCAGTAATGGAGTAGGGCACGTGGGCTTTTATAAAAGAGGTTTTTCAAAGAGTTGCTCAACAGTTCTTTGGTAAATAAGGGATATGAGTTGGCCTGATGCCAGGTAAGCATGTGTGGTGAAATTTAGGGTTATAACAGATGTCCCCTAATGTGTGAGGTTAGAAGAGCATCTGATGGCCGAAATACATTACCAATCTTTATTGATGTGCGGAATGATTGAGCCCAAGGATCAGGAACTGAGAGGTGCCATCTGCAAAATAACAAATGTCTCATCGAGGCGGGCATACCCATGCTCGAGATAAAATAGAATCATGGATACCAATCAAATACACTATAGATCCATGTCATATAACTATATAAAGAGTAGCTGTGAATAATACACAACGGAGATACATCTCGAAATCGAAAATATATACATATAGAGTATCCATCTTCTAGAAGCTAATACGACCTGATGGCTGGAGATGAGATCTTCAGAGCTTGAGAAACAACTACAAAATCTTCAAAACTCAGGTAGGAGTGCAATATGAGTGTATGACTACAATACTCGAGGTATTCAATGGATTGTCGGTCATGGAATTGATAATCTTGAGGATCAGACTGAAGGCTTCAGTGATTTCGAGCAAGGACTTGATTGAATGTTTAGGATAGCCAGGTATGAGGACAAGAGACATATTGCAGAGGGGCTGACTCAGGCTTGGTGACAAACTTCCCTTGGATAATAGCATGACAAATGATGAGACTCAGGCAACATGACATTAATCATAAGTCTACAAAGAAGGAGGCAACGCAAACTCTCCATATGTTTGGAAGGATAACCAAATGGTGGAGGACACAACTCTATATAGCAATAAAAATATTCCTAAGGTAATACTACATCCCATAGTCTGATGAACAAATGGACAAATATGCTTTATCCAAGGGTGACTCATTATGCTGCTAATAAAGAAAATACTTTTCCCTTCCTCTTTTTGGGGTATATTTGATTTTGTTTTTGTTCTTTTCAATAATTGTGGAAAACGAATAAAGGAATATTACATTACAAAGGAGGAACGAGTGTTGCAAACATACAAGCTCAAGGCACAAGGACAAGACTGATGTTCTAGTAGGATGATACTCGGTAAAAATCCTCTGGGGGCCAAAGGTGTTAAGACGCAGAAGCAAACTGTTAAAAGGCTGGCGTATAAGGTATGCAAACGCGGTTAACAAAACAAACAATGGTAATGTCCTTCGATGTAAGTTTAACGAGCCCAGAGAAGGTAAGCTCGGTGGTTTTTCATATTTAGAGAGTCTGAAAAAACATAAAAGGAGACTCCATTGGGGTACCTTTTTCAGATATAGTCTAGTTGGTTCGGAAAAGGGGTAAACTAGCACCGATAAGACATTGATTCAAAACCATTTTAACGAGTATGACAAGGACAAGATCACTTGGCTATTTTTTCAATTTTAAGGAGTCTGAAAAAAGATTAACTATGGAATCCATCAGGAATGTTCTTCTGGACCAATTTAACGAGTGTGAAAGAATAAGGTCACTCGACAATCTTTTCAATTTTAGGGAGTCTAAAAAGAGCTTAAATATGGACTCTGTTGGGGTTCCTTCTTCGTAAGTTTAGTCTCTTAGGCCCGAAAAGGGATAAAATTATACCTGAGAATTCTCTTCTATAGAGTTGAAGTTCCATAGAGTATACCTTTGTTCGTACAGTTGACCGTCTGGACCGAAAAAGGGGTAAACTACCGCCAGATAGACGTGACTTCAAATTTCAGTTTAACGAGTGTGAAAGGCCACAAGATCGCTCGACAATCCTTTCATATTTAGAGGATCTGAAAAGGTCTTAAAAGAAGACCCGTTATCTTTTGGAAGTCCTAAGGGTGAGGTCAAGAGCAAAGAAGAATCATGCAAATGAGGCTCAAACTCATCTTCAGGAAAAACTATAAGGACTCCCGAGCCTACAGTGTTTTTAGAGACAACATGAATGCCATAATGCAACCAGGATCTACCTAGGGCATCCATGTTCCGGTAAGCTCTACTGCTAAATTGAGACACTTCTAAAGTAGAGAAGATGGTTATGTGTCACAATCTGATGGGATCGATCCTATGGAGAATGAAAAAGACAACAAGATACAAAAATTAGGGTAGAAACCTAATCTATATGCTCAAGTTGATCGTCGAAAAAAATTTCATGGACCGTCAAAATTTACTCAAAATTTTTTTCCCAATACCCAATCAAATCCCTCCCCTATAACTCCTGAATCACTCTAAATGGCTTTTGGTATAAATAAAATGACAAGGAGGCCAAAAAAGTGACAAAAAGAGGCCAAAAAGTCTATAAATAGAAGTTGGCAGCTCATTATCACCATTGCTGATTTGAAAATTGACTCTGGAGCCAAAAGACCCCCTTTGATAGAAACGGTGATTCCGGGAGCTACAGTGGACGAATTGAACTTTCGTCTGGACCAAGTAAGTACAAACTCCCCTATCTAGCTATTCCATTCTTTATTTTTTCTTTTCATTTCATTTTTTGGGTGGGCGTCGACCTTTAAAAGGTCATCCCTAGGTCCACGCAGGTTGTCTCTAGACAGGCTGCGTGTACACTCGGGCAGAGTAACAACTTCCCACGTGTACACACAACTGTCACCTAGATAGCATGCGTGGACATCCCTTTATAAATAAAAAGAACTAAAGATCACTCACTCACCCTCCTAAACTTGGTTGTTTTGGTAGGATATATGTCCACTGGAGGGAAAGGGAGCATGAAGAAGTTAGTGAGTTGGTTGCGGTAGATCCAAATGTCGTGGCCGCATTGATGCAATGTGGTTTTCTAACGTTCTTCCTGTGTCTATTTATGAGGGTGCAACCGAGGCTACTGAATGCCTTGGTTGACTATTGGCACCCTAATGCATAGGCTTTCATGCTAGAGGGGAAATCACTGGTGCCTACCAATGAGGATATCTACTTTTTGACTGGCCTCTAAAGGAGAGGGGAACCAATCAATTTCAGGACATTTCCATCGGGCCACATAACATAGCAGAATTGATAGCCCTGCACTGTGAGGATGGGACAAACAGTTTGAGCTCCCAGGTGCCCATAAGTAAGATTACTAACCTATCACTGCAAGCGATATTATTGCTCTTTGGGCAGATTACCGGTTCAGTGGCCTTGCATCAGGCTCCCCGCACACAGATGAACTATGCTATCCATTGTTTGAATGAACAAATTTTTGACTAGAGTACCAAACTACTAGAGTGTATGAAGAGGCAATTGACAGATTTCCGTCAGCGGACACAGAGGAACTTTAGGTTCAAGACTATTTTGTGTTCCTTCTTTTTCGAGAGAGTTTCGAGCTTTAGTCCTCGGGAAGTGGTATGAGGACATCAAGCCTCTTTTCTTGTTGTATGTAGATGGGCAGTATTACTGCCGCGACAGGGTGGTGGAAGGACCAATGAGTCCTTCGATGATGACTTTTTTGCATGGCTGTCATAGCAGATCCCTGTGATCGAGGATTACCCATATGTAGGGATAGACTTTTCGAGAGATCTTGAGATACTTGTGCCTCCTGGTGAGGAGCGAGGGGAGATGGGTAAGTCTCCAGCTTTGTATTTTTTTGTTGTATATGTGATTTTTATGTCATTTTTGTTATATATATCATTTTTTTTATATGCCAGAGTATTTGACGGATATACGTTTGTTGCATGCAGATGTGGGACCCGTGCGACCTGCCGATTATGCAAGGAACAAGCGTCATCCTCGGCCAAGGGCCGCAGCTGCCATTGTCGGGGGACCAACAGTAGTAGGAGACCTCCCAACCGGGGAGGCTGAGAGAGTACTCAGACGATTTGATTGGAATTTTACTTCACTCACTAGCACAGTTCCGATGGTGGAGATTGAGGACTTGTCGCCATCCATGCAGCCTCATGTAGTGGGGGCACCTTGAACGTGGGTCCGATTGTTTAGGTGTTTATCCCATGGTGTGGACCAGTATAATAGGGCCCATAGGCCCTGAACCTATTTAGACATTTTACATGGCATGAGCACTACTTGTAAATATTTTTTGAGGGCATAAGCCTTGTGACTCATTATTGGTCCTATTTTTGAGGCACTTGCATCCATCTATGTACTCTGGTTACTTTTATGATATTATATATGTTTTTTTGGTCTTTTGTGTCTTATGGATCACGTGTGAAAAAAATGTATTTACATGCTTATGTCAATTTTCTTTCATATGTGTGCAAGATACCAATCTAAAATTTGATTAGCTAGAGTATCTGTAATTTGGTTTAATCTCCTAGGAACATGAAAATATGCAATATAATCAAAGTTCCATTCTAAGAGACGTACCCTAAGGAATCGTCGGTGTACCAGGCTTGGATGTGCTACCAAACATACTCAAGGATTGTCATAAATATGTAAGGGTTGACATAAATCTCTAAGGGTTGACATCAATCTACAATATCACTCTCCAAGGGTTGACATTAATGAAAACCAACTATCTAAACCAATTTTACAACACCCCATATATATCTCCTCATCAATATCTCCATGTAAGAATGCATTATTCACATACATATGGTGTACCTCTCACTTTCTAGATGTTTCAATAGCTAGAGATAATTGAATGGAATCAATCTTGGAAACAAGTGCAAAAGTCTCCTCATAGTCAATCCCTTATACCTAGGAGAAATATTTATCTACTAATTGAGCCTTATACTTTGTAATGTATCCATCGACATCGCTTTTTTTCTTGAAAATACACTTACATCTAACAAGCTTCTAGCTGTAAGGTAGAGGAACAAACTCCCATGTTTTGTTCTCCATCAAGGAATTGTACTCTATTTCAATGTCCTATTATTTTTGTCCACAACCCCATTCTATTGTGGAGTATATGGAACTATTTGTTGCAAATATATACCTGCTTCTAAAAAAATATGCTCAACATCCTTTTTCACGTACTCTCCTCCATTTTCTATACAAATCTTCTTAATCCTCTTCCCTGTTTGATTCTCAACTAGATGATTGAAATATTTAAGACACTCAAAGACCCCATATTTTAATTTGAGAAAGTAGACCCATGTATATCTTGAAAAATCATCAATGGAAGTAAGAACATACTTAGCTTTACTAATCGATGGGAGTTGGAAAAGACCTATAATTTCACTATGAATCATCTCTAGAAATGATGATTCCCTCCATGATCTACCTGTGTTGAAATTATCCTTAGAATGTTTTCCTAGTATGCATCCCTGGTAAACTCCAGCTGTGTACTGAATGTGGGGTAATCCATATACCATTCCACCTTTATTAAGATGATCTAAATATTTAAAATTCATATTCCCAAACCTCTCATGCCACAACCTATAATTTTAATTAGCATGTGTTAGAAGAGATATCTAATCATGTTTATGAGTAAATTGAGAGAAGGTGTACAACCTCGAAGGATGATTAACCTCGCCAACAACACTTTTTGAACCATATGACAAGTCATAAATAATAATTGAGTCTGGATTCAACTCCACCTTCTTCCATGAACCTAGATGAGTGATTTGATATATGGATAGGAGTTTCACTGAAATATTTGAAACATGAAGTACATCCTGAAAGAATGCATGGTCTAGATCAACTCTAACCCTACCACACATATGAACAAGAGAATAATCTCCCATGAATATCAATGGTTCATAACAAGTCGCCAAGTATGAGAAAACTCGATCCAATGAGGCCATGTGATGGGTATCCCTTGAATCAAGAACCCAAGCATTGGGAGAATATGAAATAGCAATTAATGCATGAAAATTACCTTTTTCCAATGATGGATTGGCCGATGGCTTCTTCCTTGCATTAGCTAGAACACAATCCTCGAGGTGGTGCTACATAAGTGATTGTCCCATGAGATCTATGATCGTTTTCATGAAATAACTCTCTGGATGAAGCCCCCTATTATAGTAGGAACACTTGGTATTCTTCTTCTTTCTCTTTGATTCCTTGGAACTCAAAATATCATCTATGGAGCCCCCAGGGGGCTTCTCAATTGGCAAGTGTCGTGATATGAAGTGATATGAATTTCCATGAGGTTTCGAGTTCAAATCCCCCTAACTTACCTTTTGTGCCATGTAAGGGGAATCATGGGAACACCTGGAGGTTATAGTTGTAGAAGTTGGATAACACAATGATGTGTAATGCCAGTACGTGCCCAACTAGTTGTTGATTCCGCGAGACATAAAAAAATAAAATAAAATAAAATAAAAACTCTCATCTATGGAGTTTGTTTTACATTCCTTCTTGTTCTCCTGGTCCTTATTACACTCGTTATTGTACTTATTCTTATTTGAAATTCCTTGGGTTGTAAGTGCATTTGGCTTGGAAATATTGAGTGCCCTATCTAGATGAGATTTTTATTCTCATGGATAAGTGACTCCATGAACTCATCCAGGGATGGAATATTCCATGTAGATTGTTATCACATTCTTATTTGCATTAATTTTTCCAAAGCGTCTTGTCCTTATGCTATCTTTCCTCTCATATTGTAGAACTTTTTCACCAGCTTCGTCAAGCTCCCATCACCTAAATCCTTCACTCGACTGATCATCCAAAATAGTCATGTCCTCCCTGAGTAAAAAATTGGCAAATATCTCAAACATATATCTATCCTTAATGCTTATCTAAATCCCTCGGTTCCATCACTTCATTCATTTTTACCCTTTATTATCATATTCCCGTTGGAAATTAAAAATATTCCTTTTATTAAGATTAAGCACCCTTATCCTATCCACAAAGTCATGTGATAAGCCTCGTATGCCCAAAGTCCTTAGAAAAATGGAAAAAGGTTTATAATTATTAATATAAATATTTTTATATTAAAATATGTATATTAATATTTAACCCGATATTTAATTCATTACCTCACATCAAATCATGGGCACGAATCTCAAACTAAGAGGAAAAGTCAAAGGGTGAATGGAGGGTGCACATACATTTCAGGAATTGAAAGTGATCGAGATTTATTTTCTTGAAGTGGTCCCAAAATCAAAACCATTGTTTTGGTAATTGGATATATGTTCTTACTTGGTGCATTTCGGGAGATGGAGTGGTGTGGACTAAAAACACTCTCCACAAGCTCCAAAATTTCCTTAATTTAAATTTGTGTTATTTCCTATTCCCCTCAATAAAATTAAATTATTTTATGAATATGTGTGCCCTAAGTCTAAACTATGAAAAATTTATGATAAATGTTTCCTCCCGGTGGAAGAATTTCACAGAGGTGAAAATTGAATTTTACAGTAGAGAAATAAATGTTTTTAAATGGGAAGATGCACATGAAAGGAAGATTTGGATAATTGTTTATCAAAAGTTTTACAGAAGTAAAATAAGAGGATTAAAAATATTTTACCAAATATGGCAACCAAGAAATGGTTTTCAAAACCATGGGAAACAAACTAGTAAATGGTTTTCACAGTGAAATGGTAAATTGGGAAAAACAAGAAATGGTTTTCAAAACCATGGGAAGAAAGAAATAGATGGTTTCTCAAAACCACGGGAATGAATTAAAATATGGAAATTTAATTCTACGGGATAAAAAATATTTGGGAATTATTTTTATTCAAATATGTTATTCCCAAATATTTAAGGATAATGTGGATAAATGGAATTATATTTGAAAGAGTACAAGTGAAATTTCAAAGAGAATGTAGCAGAGGAAGGATTTGAAGCATCAAAGGAATCGATAGTTGGCTCATAAAACATTTTCATGTTAATCATTGTAGTCGATTCTCATACCAAAACTATCATTTGTAATCATTATAATACGTTTTATAAGCTAAAACATTTTAGTTTAGTTATTGTAATCGGTTTCTAACTAAAGGAACTTGAATTATGTAAGTATGAGAAGTTCCAAATGTATTAATGTTGGTAGAAGTGCATTGGCACAATTCTAGCTATTC
Source organism: Picea engelmannii (assembly GCA_009831015.1). NCBI lineage: Eukaryota > Viridiplantae > Streptophyta > Pinopsida > Pinales > Pinaceae > Picea > Picea engelmannii. The sequence goes on along the minus strand of ML843607.1, from coordinate 26,423 downwards.
TGAAATCTATTGTAATTTTCTGAAGCTGAATTGAATACATATGTAGAAGTCTTTGAAGTCTCTATGAAAATATTCTAATGGTGTTGATATGAGCTTTGAATTCTCTTTTCATATGTATTTTTTGTGTCTCTAATTCCATTTACATTGTCTTCTATTTTAATTGGATAGTTTAAAGGCCCAAAATTCATCTTGTGATGCTCTTGGCTTAAGCAATTTAAAATGTGTAAATTTCTTCCTAACTAATTCATAATTCATTTCATCAATGCTCTGATGTAGTTACCTATTTTCTCCTTTCTTATTAAATTCTGAAAATTTCAATTTACAACTCAAACTCACTGACATATTTAGCCTTTATCCTTTGGATATTTCTACAGACAAGTCATTTTCTTCATTCATTTTCATAATTTTGACTCCATAGACCTGAGTGTCCCTCCCCTTCCTTGCCAAAAAATTTATAAAAAAAAACCCAAAACAAACTAAACCTATCCATTGATTGTCAAAGAAACACTAAGTGACATGAGAGAGCCCTCTATGAGCTGAGCAGGATAGTACCCAACTCTAAAGTTGGTTTGTAGGTTACCTTTGTCGGTTGTTTTATCAGCCAAAAAATTTTACGGAGTGCTAACATTCTGGCGCCATTGTCGGGGAAAGAAGGTGAAAATTTCCTTGGGAGAAATGACAAAGTTAAAATCTGAGTATTGATGGTGAAAATTATTAATACACAGAAAGGTTGTACATCATTCACCTAGCGACTACATTTTCAAGAATCTAGAATTCAAAATTTTCATGGCGACTCCACTGTCCAAAGACTCAGTCGCCTGAATATTTTATTAGCGACTCCACTAAAGTTTCAAATGTGATTCAAAGACTCCAATGGAATATGATATCCCTTGACAAAGGTATGAAAGGACATCATGGGAGAAAACAAGTACCTAAAGTTGAGGTTTTTCCAAGACATATTATTTTTTGTTATTAATTACCTTCTATCCTTTCCTGAACATGCTAAAAAAAGTTATCTTTACCTGCTGCATTCAAATGATGATCACGAGAATATTGCAATTGTATATCCTCCTCTTAAAGTTGTACATACATCTCCTCACTGTATCATTAATTTTGATCAAATTTTTCCATCTGAGCCATGTGATGACCATAACCAAGTTGATGAGCCTCATGAAACCAAGGTTGATATTTCACCTCATGTACTTGATCCAACACCCTCCAAGATTCAGAATATATACATACCCTTAAAATTACCTCTCATCCTTCATGATTTTCCTCCAAAGCACTATAAGTACCTACGTTTGTTTGATGGAGAACCCGATGCCATCACAGCTGAAAAACACATCCAATATTTTGAACATTTTATAGATTTGTTTGATATTGATCATGATGATGTTTGTATGAGGGCCTTCTCTCAATCCTTGAAAGGGGATACCAAAGACTAGTTTAAGCACTTCCAGCCAGAGAAAATTATCTCATGGGAGGAATTGAAGAATGTATTTTTGAAGTTTTGGGGAAAGAAGAAATATTTGGATTTACAACTTACAAAGTTCTATGCCTTGAAAAGGCAGAGAAATGAAACTATTTCTACATTTAGTAGGAAGTTTTCCAGTATTTATTACAATTTTCCAAAAGAAATTCAACCCACTGAAGTTGTTTCCATGCTCCATTATATAACAACTCTTCATCCATATTTTTCTTTCCTCCTGATGGAAAGAAGACCTAATTCCTTACAGAAAATGTTTAATGATGCTCAGGAGATTCAACACAATATCCAAGAATGTAAATAGATTCGAAATGAGGAGTTGGATGCTAAAGAAGATGACAACAAATATGAACATAAAATAGTTGATTTGAATCTTGAGCAGAGAGTTAATAATATCATAGGCCCTCTTGAGGTTTTAAATGATAATTTATTTGCAAAGGATTATATTCCACTTATTGAAAGAGAATGCACTAATTTAGATTCTGATCCATCCCATGATAACCATGGGGCTGATTGTTTTATGTATTCATTTTTAGACAGTCAAGAAGATGAATTTGAAAATTAGTTTGTTGAAGAGTAGGTTGATGTTCCAATATTTTCCTTGTTAGATGACATTGTAGATGTTGATGATTTGCCTATATATGATGAATATTATGATGATTATGATGTTGACTTCCTAGAACAACCAATTGCATGTTATCTATCAGAAAATGTTCCTTTTTAGCAGTGTAATGAGAGAAATAAAACTACATATCATAGTTACAAAGAAGAAAGTATTGAATCAACTGAAGAAAATTATTTACCTTTATGCTTTTCTTCATTTAAATTGTTGAAATAAAATTCTAAGATCGTCACTATTGAAAAGGAATGTGTGCTTATGCAAAATCACACTGATTCACTCGAACAAATTGACAAGAAATTGCAGCAATATTCTCATATGTTTGATGGCCCTGTTGCTTGTTATGTAGAAGGTCTTGTCAGTTCAAAATTACAGCCATTGGTCGAAGATGAATCTGAAAATGAGTGTGTTCAACAATCCAAAGAAATTGAAAAATGTGCATATGACAGCAGTGAAGAAAATGAAGAAGGTTTTGAATCAGGTGAAAGAACCTTGCCATTGTGTTTTGCTTCTTTAAAATTGTTGAACCAAAATGTTTATAATGTTTGAAATCAGAAATCCTCTAGGAATTATATTGAATATGAAGAAAGCAATGGACCTGAAAATGAAAACTATATTCCATCTTTTTTTTCTTCCTTTGAATTGTTGAAAGTAAATCATGAGATAACAGAGGAAGCAAGGAAGTCTGACTGCATTCACAGTGACATTATTTTATGTGAGCAAATTGTTATGAGTGAGGAAGACCAACAACCTTCTCATGCATTTCATGATCATTTTGTTGATTACATGGAAGGTTATTTCAGTTCAGATTTGTAGCCTATGCTCAACTACCATCTTGGAAATAAATATGATAGTCAATCAACGTCAGTGTTAGATATGGATTTCTTTCCACCAGGGGTTTCATTTCATCCAACATTGTCTTCTGATTCAAAAGATTGTTATTTCCAGCAGTCTCAACATATTCTTCAACCTCTTTGTGGCAATCAATAGGTTAAATCACATGAAAACAAGAATGCAGTGGAAGGGGTGAAACATGATTGTTGTTTTGTGCATGTTTTAGAGGATTCATTTGCAGTTTTGTTGGAGGCAGTGAATAGTCCCAATGTTTTTAATTTTTTGAGATTTGAATTTATAGGTAAATTCTTGAATGAATTATCAGTCAATAGGCTTTGGAGCAAGCATGTGAAAAGAAAACAAGTAGTGGATAAAATGCTTGCATGGTTTCATTGGCATTATGATTTCACTTGATCGACACTTCATTTCAGTAGTTAGGGTAGGTAGGTGCGAATAAGCTTGGTGGTCAAGAATTTTTCAATTTGGACTTTCAATAGTGTGTATAGTCATATTTTAGTGGTGTATTCAACGTTCAGTCTCCATTTAAGAGAAATGTCCAGACTTTGGTTTTCAAAAGACACTAGTGTCAGGTCGGAGCAGGGTACAAACACATGTTTTGGGAGCAGCCCAATGGATCAGGCACCGGGTCTATGAGTTTTTTTCTACCTCACTGGGGGAATAACATCCCCATTGGAGCCAATGTTATCATATGCTAGTTTGCATTAATTTTTCCAAAGCATGTTGTCCTTGTGTTATCTTTCCACTCAGATTGTAAAACTTTTTCACTAGCTTCATCAAGCTCCCATCACCTAAATCCTTCACTCAAATGATCATCCAAAATAGTCTTGTCCTCCATGAGTCAAAAATTGGCAAATATCCCAAACCTATATCTATCCTTAATTCTTATCTAAATCCCTCGGTTCCATCACTTCATTCATTTTTACCCCTTATTATCATATTCTCGTTGAAAATTAAAAATATTCCTTTTATTAAGCTTAAGCACCCTTATCCTATCCACAAAGTCATGTGATAAGCCTCGTATGCCCAAAGTCCTTAGAAAAATGGAAAAGGGTTTATAATTATTAATATAAATATTTTATATTAAAATATTTATATTAATATTTAATCCAATATTTAATTCATGACCTCGCGTCAAATCATGGGAACAAATATCAAACGAAGAGGAAAAGTAAAAGGGTGGATGGAGGGCGCACATACATTTCAGGAGTTGAAAGTGATCGAGAGTTATTTTCTTGAAGTGGTCCCAAAATCCAAACCAATGTTTTGGTGATTGGATATGTGTTTTTACTTGGTTCATTTCGGGAGATGGAGTTGTGTGGACTAAAACCACTCTCTACAAGCTCCGAAATTTCCTTACTTTAAATTTATATTATTCCATATTCCCCACAATAAAATAAAATTATGTTATGAATATGCGTCCTCTAAATCTGAACTATGAAATTTTTATGATAAATGTTTCCTCCCGGTGGAAGAATTTCACAGAGGTGAAAATTGAATTTTACAGCAGAGAAATAAATGTTTTTAAATGGGAAGATGCACGTGAAAGGAAGAGTTGGATAATTTTTTCTCCAAAGGTTTTACAGAAGTAAAAGAGGAGGATTAAAATTATGTTACCAAAGATGGTAACCAATAAATTGTTTTCAAAACCATGGGAAACAAACCAGTAAATGGTTTTCACAGTGAAATGGTAAATTGGAAAAAACAAGACATGGTTTTTAGTGAAATGGTAAATTGGGAAAAACAAGACATGGTTTTAAAAACCAAGGGAAGAAAGAAATAAATGGTTTTTCAAAACCAGGGGCATGAATTAAAATTTGGAAATTTAATTCTATATGATAAAAAATATTTCGGAATTATTTTTATTCAAATATATTATTCCCAAATATTTAAGGAGAATATGGATAAATAGAATTAAATTTGAAAGAGTAAAAGTGACATTTCAAAGAGACTGTAGAAGAGGAAGGAGCTAAAGCATCAGAGGAATCGGCAGCTGGATCATAAAACATTTTCTTGTTAATCATTGTAGTCAATTCTCATACCAAAACTGTCATTTGTAATCATTATAATCAGTTTTAGAAGCTAAAACATTTTAGTTTAGCTATTGTAATCGGTTTCTAGCTAAAGAAACTCGAATTATATCAGTATGAGAAGTTCCAAATGTATTAATGTTGGCAGAAATGCAAGGGCACAATTCTAGTTGTTCTGAACTCTATTGTAATTTTCTGAAGCTAAATTGAATACATATGCAACAATGTTTTAAGCCTCTATGAAAATATTATAATGGTAGTGATACGAGCTTTGTCTTCTCTCTTTGTATGCATTTCCCGTGTCTCTAATTACATTTACATTGTATTCATTTTGAATTGGATAGTTTAAAGGCCCGTAATTCATCTTGTGATGCTCTTGGCTTAAGCAATTTAAACTGTGTAAATTTCTTCCTAACTAATTCATAATTCATTTCATCAATGCTCTGATGCAATTACTTGTTTTCTCCTTTCTTCCTACACTCTCCAAATTTCAATTTACAACTCAAACTCATCACCTCATTTAGCCTTTATCCTCTAGAGATTTCTACAGACAAGTCAGTGTCTTCATTCATTTTTAGAATTTTCACTCAATAGCCCTGAGTGTCCCTCCCCTTCCTTGCCAAAAAATTTATAAAACCCCCCCCAAAAAAACTAAACCTAGCCATTGATTTCCAAAGAAACACCAAGGGACATGAGAGAGCCCTCTCTGAGCTAAGCAGGCTAGTACCCAGCTCTAAATTTGGCTTGTAGGTTACCTCTATCGTTTGTTTTATCAACCGAAAATTTTTACAGAGTGCTAACATAGACCACATAGCTAACTTGGTAGTATGAAAAGAAGAAGTGTAGACATAATACTTTGGTCTTAGTTTTCTTATAATTTAAAATATTAATTGTTCATCTTTCTTATCAATTCCACAAGCCCCAACATGAGAAAGAAAATATTTTAAATTATAGAAGTAGTCCTGTAGGGTCTCAAATCACTTGTATTCAATTCTTGTAGATCATTCTTGTTGGCCCTCGACCAATTTTTGAGGAAACCTTGGTCAGATTTGGACCACTTTTGGACTTCGACACATTATTCGAAGAAGGAGCACCTAGGCAGAGCTGAGATTGTGGATCTCACTTATTTTGCAGGCTATGTGGACCCAGTTAAGGGTTATTTAGGGGTTTTGAAATGGGTTATGGGATGTCGGCCCACCAAGTTTACCCATGTTTGGCCCTATTGTAAGGGTTTATAAAAGTATAAATAAAAGAAGAAAGTATGGTAGAAGTAGTAGTCTTTGGAGCTAACTGCAAGTAGTTGAATGGCTTTGTGCAAGGGAATGTATGTGTGTTAAGGATTTGTGCTTGATAAACAGTTGTTTATGTGCCTTGACCTAGTTTTTAGAAGGAGGATCTGGTGCTCAGTGTGCAAATCTTCTGTCCAGTGCAAATTTTGACTCTGTGGCTTAGTGCACATGAGTGAATGAATGTAAGATTTAGATGAATAATAAAGAGGTGAAGCGGTTGGTGGATGTATCCTCACACTGGGGTGAACCACGTACATCTGGTGTCTTATGTTTCACTTTGTGCAATGATTATATCTATTATGTTTTTCTTAGTGCTTAGATTATATATGTAATGGACATGTATATGATGTCTGAATCTTACATTCAGATAGCTCATGAATGTAATGGACATGTCACCTCTTTATTATTCATCTAAATATTACATTCATTTTCTCCTATGCACTAAGCCACAGAGTCAAACTTCTCACTTGACAGGATATTTTCACACTGAACTCTAGATCCTCCTTCCAAAAAATAGGTCAAGTCACAAAGCCAACTCTCTATCAAGCACAAATCCTTAACACGTATACATTCCCTTGCACAAAGCCATTCAACTGCTCTCACTTAGTTCCACATACTACTACTACTTCTACCATACATTCTTCTTTTATTTATACTTTTGCAAACCCTTAAAATAGGGCCAAACATGGGAAAACCCCATGGGCCGACATCCCATAACCCATTAAAAAAACCTAAATAACCCCTTACTCGGTCCACATAGCCTGTAAAATAAGTGAGATCCACGATCTCAGCTCCACGTGGGCGCTCTTTCCTCAATCAATGTGTCAAATTCCAAAAGAGGGTCAACTTTGACCAATGTTTCCTCAAAACTTGGTCGAGGGCCAACAGGTCCCCAACGCTCACTTGTGACTCATCCCGAGTCACTCAGGTGCAGACAACGTTGCTTCAAAGGCCTCAAGATTAACTCAATCTGCCTCGACTTGTTTCTTTTCCTAAGCCTCTTTCTCAGCGAGCTCCTGGATCGTATGCTCTGTAACAGGAACTTCCAGGCATTGTTCTACTGATGCCACCACTTGGTCCAATTGCGAGCCTTGTCCATCAATATATTCAAACACCTTGTAGGCTTCATCCTACATAGGTTGTAGCTTCTATGTCACTTCCATCACCTTTCCCTATAGGGAAGTGATATGTTTTTGTATTGCACGTTACTCCCGGGATCTCTTCATTCTTTCTACCACAGTGAGCAACATCATCTGTGCTTGCACTAAAAATACCTGTTGTTGTGCCTCCTGTAACTATGCTTCTAGCTTCCTTAGCTCTAGATCCTTGGCGAGGCCTTTGTATGTCTGTGCACTTCTATTACTCAATTGTTATAATTCCAAGGCAAGGGTTCTTATCCTTATTAGTGTGTTCTTAGAGATCTCCTCCCTCTAGTCACGCACTTCCTGTGGGGTGATCGGTATTGTTTGGGCCTCCAATTCGGTTATCCTGCCTTGAAGTTGTTGGATGATCTCAGCGAGCCTCAATACTTGAGCCTTGATCGAATCTTTCTCCTCATGTGCCAAGCCTAGCACAGAGTGACATGCTTTACTCACTACTTCTTTGACAATGGCCCACTTTGCGAGCAACTTCTCCTTTTCTCTCTGTAGTTGGGATGTTTCCTCCTAGATCTTCGCTTGAAGCTCTGCTTTCTCACTTTCTTGGGCTGCTACATTTTCTTCCACTTCTCTTAATTGTTCTAGGAAACCATCTTTCTCATGTTTCAAGGATTCTATAGCCTTCTCCTTCTCTTCCTGGATTCTCTGAAGTCGAGCTTAAGTTGCATCTGCAAGTCTTCAGTTCCTTTGTCAGGAACTGAAACTGTGATTCCTGGGAACTGAAGTAAATAAAAAGAGAAGCTCTGTGAAAATATATTTTTCTGAAATGCACAGTACTCTACTTGACTTGCGAATTTTTGTGCTAAGAAAGAAATCGGATCTGAAGTAAGGAGGTAAGATCTTAAAACAGGTAAAGATTTGTGCTTTGACAAGAGTAAGATAAGTGAAAATTTGTGTTTCGAAAGCATGAATTTAAGTATGTTTAATAGATTATGTCCTAGTCTGAAGGCTAGGGCGCAGTTGAAACAAAGAGTGGATTTGAATAAATTTAATGAAAATGAAGAAAGATATGTTATTCCTATGCATAGAAAGAGTTTTTGGACTAATAAATAGATGCAGGAACCTAGGAAGAATGTTTGCAGATTTCATATCCAACACTATGATCCTAGTTTGTAGTACATAAGAGGTTGGGGAACATTTAAAAGAAAAAGAGGATTGACATTGTGCTATAATTGTAGAAGATCTGGACATCTTGCTAAGGAATGCCCTAGCGTAGGTCCTATTTGTCTTTTCTGCAAGATTGTTGGTCATGAGGTTGAGGATTGTCCAAGGATGATTTCTAAAGTTGAAAGGATGAACATGAGACAAGAAAAATATGAAGAAATTCAAGCAACCAAGGGCATGTTAGAGAGTAAAAAAGAGAAAGAATCATAGGAAGATCATACTACATTAGTGCAGTTGAAAGAAATGATGGATGTTCACAAAGATGTCAATTTACCAGAGATCCTGAAAGTAAAACAATGCATAAGTGCAAGAATAGAAGACTTCGACATAGATTGTGTCCTAGATGAGGAAACACAAGTGAATGTTATGACAAAAGAAACTTGGAAAACTTTGGGAAAACCTATTCTGACACCTTCGTTGGGAAGGATAGGCTTGTTTAAGGGAAAGATGATAACCCTACATGGAAGAGTTACTAATGTACCTATTATTGTTCATGAAACATCGACTGTAGAAGAATTTGAAGTCATTAAGTTTATTGGGGATAGTGTCCCTTTCCCACTTTTACTAGGTAAGCCTTGGATTGAGAAGGATTAGATTAGAAGGAAAGAAGAGGAAGAAGTTACAGAAAAGAAAAAGCAAGAACTAAGGGATTTCATAGCTAGGAAAATAGACTGACTAATAGAAGAATGAGAGGATAAGTCGAAGCAACAGAATAGAGTAACAACGCAGGAGGGATAGAAGGCAAGAGAATTAGTTGTCAAGGTTGAAAGAATGAAAGAAGGATTGAAGAACCTATCTATGAAAGAAAGAAGTATATTCACCCAGGAAGTATTAAGAGAAGGGATATTAACTTCAGACCCTTTTAGGGCACATCAACAGTGTGAATTCACTATGCTAGGGGAAGATAAGAATAAAAATGGAAAGAGGATTCCAGAAATAGTTAGAGAGACTCAGATCACAAAAAAGAAGGAAAGGAATCTCAGTAAAAAGAAATCTAAGTTGGAAAATCTACAGAAAGCTATAGAGACTAGATGGAAGACTTCGCAGACTGGAACCTCACAGGAGGTAGGTTCACAGGATTTGAACCTCGTTGGAACAGAAAGACCACGCAGAATGGGACTTCACCCTAGTGAAGTTATATGACCATTGGAGGTTCCCCAACCATTAGAAAGATGCTCCAGAATAGCTAGAAAATTCATTTATGGGCTGATGAACGTCTTTTGGACGTTGAGACTATACCATAACAGATAAATTCACATTGATGGAAGCATTCCTAGCCATTGGAAGAATTATTTACGATACCCCTCTTATTTAAATCGTCGGTCATTTCACCGGCACCACTTTTTTCTACCCATGATTGACTGAGCTAAAAGGAGAATTTCCCAAGTGTCGAGTTGTGTTATCTGAAGCTATACCTCACCGTTTGTTTTTCTACCCCACATGTTCGTTCATTTACCCTAACTTGTCTGTTTAAAATTTAATGTTGGGTGAACCTAGTGAATTAGAGAAGTCTGACGAGGAGGTCCTTAAGAATCTAATGGTCGACAGACCAATATTTGAAGGTGTCCAAGCATCGTCGAATAGGGGACTATAGGCTTCTCCTTCAACTGGATGTCGTTTTGGTCGTGTCAACCCTAGAATTGAACAACGAAGTAAGCACCGCGGTGATATGGCTAATGTGAAGCATATCCCTTTGATCCTACCCAAGTACATTCCACCTTTGGTTGGCATCGTTAACCATGACAACATCCCATGATATTATTTGTACGATGTGTTCATTGCGTACATTCCGAAAGGAATACGCATAGTCGGGAGTCAGTTAGGACAGATCCCACTACTTAAGAACGTTGAATTCAATTTTGGATATAGGAAGAACTATGTTATGCTAGTGCCCCACCGCTACTTGAAAAAGTTGACTGGAAAGAATCCTCACCTCGTCTCCCATCCATAGATTAAGGAGATGGCGCAGTCCACTGTGATGAATGTGATGAATATCCTGCATTTTGGTCGCCACCAAGAGGTTAACGCTTGCATTAAACTCCTCCTGTCGTGCTATCATGGAGGATACATGTGGCTCGACCGAAGGATTACTATGGATCTGGTGTTGATCCACCAGATTACAGGCTTGAGTGTGAAGGGACCTAAACCTCAGAAATTTTATCCATGGAAGGCCTCAGACTGTTCCCTGGCACAGTGCATCAAGGAATCTTATGGTAAAGTAGAGAAAGGAAAGTAAGGTTACAAGGTAGCCTCTATACAGGATGGTGTAATGTGCCTCTCTTGCCAACTCATAGTTTTCAATATTATAAGGAAGAACCACCCCACACAGGTCATCGTATTTGTGGTGGACCTTACAGGAAAATGTGTGGAGGGCATGCAGATGAATTGGGCGAACTACCTCGTCAATGAGTTGGAGAAAGATTTCCACAAAGCCCAGGATTTGGGATATGGGCTTGGAACAGGAGGACCAGGAGTTTGTCGAGGCTCAAGTAGTAAAGCTCGCTGAGATCATCCAGCAGCTTCAAGCCAGGATAACCGAATTGGAGGCCCAAATAGTACCGTGCAACCTGCAGGAAGTGCATGACCAGATGGAGGAGACCGCTAAGAAAACACTAATAAGGATAAGAACCCTCACCTCATAATGAAAAAAAATGAGTGATAGAAGCGCATAGACATATGAACGCCTCGCCAAGGATCCAGAGATAAGGAATATGGAAGCGCAGTTACAGGAGGTGCAACAACAGACATTTTCAGTTCAGGAACAGATGAATTTGCTCACTACGGTAGAAATAATCAAGAGATCCTAGGAGAAGCACGCAGTACAACAACATATCATTTCCCTCCAGGGAAAGGTAATGTAAGTGACACAGAAGATACAACCTATGCAGGATGAATCTTGCAAGGTGTTCGAAGATATTGATGGATAGGGCTCACAATTGGACCAAGTGGTGGCATTAGTAGAACAACTCCTATAAGGGTCTGTTATAGAGAAGATGATCTAGGAGCTCACTAAAGAGGAGGCTCAAAGAATCAAGTTGAGTCAACCTGAGTTAAGCTCGAGGCCTTTGAAGAAGAACTATCCAGACCTGAGTGACTCAGGACAAGTCACAGGTGAGTGTTGGGGGCCTGTTATCCCTCGACCAAGTTTTGAGGAAACCTTGGACACATTTGGGCCACTTTTGGACTTCGACACATTGCTCAAAGAAGGAGCACTTAGGGAGAGATGAGATCACAGATCTCACTTATTTTGTGGGCTATGTGGACCCAGTAAGGGTTTCTTTAGGGTTTTTTTAATGGGTTATGGGATGTCATCCCACGGGTTTACCCATGTTTGGCCCTATTGTAAGGGTTTGTAAAAGTATAAATAAAAGAAGAATGTATGGTAGAAGTAGTAGTCTGTGGAGATAAGTGAAATAATTTGAATGGATTTGTGCAAGGGAATGTATGTGTGGTAAGGCTTTACGCTTGATAGAGAGTTGGATATGTGCCTTGACCTAGTTTTTGGAAGGAGGATATGGTGCCTAGTGCACAGATCTCATGTCCTATGCGAAGTTTGACTATGCGGCTTAGTGCACAGGAGCGAATGAATGTAATATTCAGACGAATAATAAAGAGGTGAAGCAGTTGGTGGACATATCCCCACACTGGGGTGAACCATGTACATATGGTGTCTTATGATTCGCTTTATGAAATGATTATCTCTGTTATGTTTTTCTTAGTGCTTAGATTAGATATGTAATGGACATGTATATGCTTATTTAATGCTTTGTTTATGTTAGAATGTTAGATCTGATTCAGAGTGTTAAGTGATAAGTGGTTGAATTTCTTGATCTATGTTGTTACTACACTAGATCTACCTTAGATATGTTCTGCGATGTTAATAAGGTGAATAAACTAATGTATGCCACTTTCTAAGTGTTAACAGAATACCCTGCAAAGTGTTATTATCACAGACCTATGTCCAAGCATGGTTATAGACACTTGCGTCCTGTAACCCTGTTATAACCCTAAATTGCACCACACATGCTTACCTGAAATCAAGCCAACTCATATCCCTTCTTTTCCAAAACACTGTTGAACAACTGTTTGAAAATCCTCTTGAATAAAGGCCCACGCACCCTAATCCATTACTGCACGCATGTATACACTGGCCGACACAAAATAGCCCGCGTGGACCGACAAAAGCATGAAAAAAGGAAAGTTGTCGATGGAACAAAAATCTATGGGTGAGTTAACTGAAACTCCTGGCCATGCATGGTCGAGGGTTCATCCAAATACCTAGCTCCTTCTAGCCTATAAAGAAGGGGTAGGGGTCCCATTTGGAGAAGGAAAAATATAGCAAAGAAAATCTGCCCATTTATGTATTCCCATTGTCCCAACCCTTTAGCCTTTACTTGTGCCAAAGGAGATTGAAATAAAAGTAGTTGGAGGACAGAAGAAGAGGAGCCCAGGATCAAGTTCAAGGAGCGGTGGCCGGTCTCAAATTTTGTAAGTTGACTCATTCTAAGTAATAAAGAGAACGCTTTTCCCATCTGAATTCATGAACTGTTTATAGTTTGATCAGTATATGTTTGGATTTCTAATCCGTTAGTATATAAGTAGTATGCATGCATAGTTGTTGCTTGTCTTGGATGCAGGTCAGATTTGGAAGGAGTATTGCAAACAAGTAATCGAGCACAACGGAGGATCGACATCAAACACTGAGAATGAGGTAGGTTGATCTTTCCATGTATTTACTAAGAAAAGGGGATTTAAATCTAGGGATGAAGGTAGAAAGTAATTTCTATTCATTCATATCTACATGCAAAGTCTAAACTCTATTTGCTAGTCCATAGGGTGTTTTTCCCCAACAACAGAATTGGCGACCATACTGGGCAAAATCTCTAGGGTTCCTGGAATTTTATTTAGTTTTTGGGTTGTTTAAAGACTAGCTTTTCTTGCCTGTCTTTTCTTTTCATTTTTGCAACGTCTGAGCTAGTAGGGATTCTAGTTTTCCATACCATATTTCCCTGACTTTTGCTTGATTGTGTGTTTCGGGACCCACAGAGGTACACACAGCCTGCACAAGGTCTACACGCATGTATCTGTGCCCTATCCTCTTACAGCCCGTGTGTGAATGCTAGTTGTAGAGGTAGCAGTAGCGTGTAGAGTTCAGAGAACCTCAGAGGCAGTCATCCTCTTCCCTGTTAGAATCACACATTCTCAGGGGGTTTTCTGGAATTTTGTATAAGTATTGTTTGCTAACAGTCCTATCTAAGATTGTTTTTTGCCTTATTATTTTTTCCTTGCATTATTTGTTTTTCTGTTAGAAAGAGTGTCCAAGCCTTCATGGGATCCTGGTTATCAATATCAGTGGTCTCTTCCCAGTTTGGTCTGTTTGTTTCCATTTTTTCTCAGAGTTTAGATATACACGCAGCTTGTACAAGGTCAGACCGTGTGTACACCCGCTCTATCTATATTCAGTGCACATTCGCATGCATGTTGTTAAAGTGACAGTTGTGTGCTTGTACATAATACTTTTTGTTAAGGGTAAGGTACCCATCCTTTCCCTTGATAAGAATTATTCCTCTCAAGTGTTCGAATCTCTGTGTGAGAAGTCAGTAGCTTAGGATTAATCTTACCCTTATCTTTCTTTTTCTCATTTAAAGCGTTGTCAGAAAAATAAAAATAAAAAAATTACAGTTTTTAGACAAGTGTGAGAGTCATTGTTTTTACGATTTCTATTGTGTGATTTGTTAATATGATTCTTTGCGATCTATGATTAAGCCAGAATTGTTTTTCTTGGTTTTTGCTTATCGGTATTTTTCCTTTCTTGCTTTACTAGCATTTAAAATAAAAATAAAAAATCTTTTCATTTTCTTGTTTGGTTGAACAATGTGTTTCTACATTATTAGGCCAGGGAAAAGTCTTTTATTTCATAAGTTTTTGCAGTTCACTTAGATCATAAGTAGCTCGTAGTCGAGTGAAATTCCTTTGAGTTTGTTGTCCAAAATCTCAGAAAAATCAAAAATATTTTTTGAAAAGTTGTCGAAATTTTGCATTCAGTAAAAGTTTTGTTTCCATCTTTTTTATTCATTTTTTTCTTTCGTATTTTACACATCATCAGTTTCACCCTCATACCCCTTGACATAATACAAAGCCATAAAAGTAATGCTAAATTTAAAATCTACTAGACTTTTATGTTTGTAGGGTTCACAAACTAGTTCAGGACTAGGGCCTTGGATTAGGTTGGAGAGGAAACTCTTCAAGGCCATTTAAAATCAAACATTGGAGTTTGAGATAGAGAGTGTCTAAGTCCAGTTTCATGAAATTTATCTGGGAGCCCCCTCTAACACAGGGGATAAACACGAGGTCACATGCAGAAAGGTAGCGAAGATAACCCCTCCAAAGTCAGACCAATCGTAGTGAAGAACACATATAGAGGGCTTGTTTTGGGATTCCGTCGTTTGCATTTGCCACGGAGCTTCATCAGTCTCAAATCCGTTCGAGGGCCTCAGTTGTCTTTCAGACCATTTTCTCTTGATACCCTTGACAGGTTTTGGGCTCGATACCCTACTCATTGTGGTCTACTCGACTTTTGACTATACCCGCCTGGTGACTATTCGTGTGCTGGCAACCTAGTTGCCAATCTTTGTTAGGGACATACAAAGGTGACTGCGGGCGTATACCGCGGTACCTAGGATAGACATTGGGCCACTCTTTGCAAATTATACCTGGAGGGTGCTTCCATGTTTGAGTTTCACTTGCACCGGTAAGTTGCTCTAGTGTTGGTTGTTGTAACTATTCTTCCAATTAATTTAGTGTTTGCTTGTCTTATCTTCTAGGGATTCTTTTGTAGTGGGTGTTACTTTTGAGCATTTATACTGCCTTGGAGTGTCTTGGATCTTCTCACATAGTGGAGGATCCCGAGCTCCATTGGATATGAAGGCTTCTTGGCCTGCCACCAGTTACACTAGAGCCACCCCCGCCACCTTTAAGGTGGAAACTAGACCAACAAGTGTTTTTAGAAGCGACTGGGTTACAAAACATTGTGTCTGAACAACCCCCAGAGGAATCAAATTTTTTGGACCTTGAAGAAACTACTCTTGGCCCAGTTGAAACCCCAACCAATGATTGATTAGCACCTTTTATTGTACCAATTCAATTTCATGAGCGCCGGATAGTGTCGCACACAGCAATGGAAACAAATGTTGTTACTCCTTCTGGGAATTCTTCAATTCCCACCATAGTTGTCACCATAGGAGAGATTTCATCCCCTAACCCACCATCGTCAATCTGAGCCACCATGGTCTCAACCATAGCTACTTCGCACAGTTGTTCGAACCCGTCTTTTGCGGCAGCCACAACCCCTTTCACACCAAGTGCGACAAGCCCTCCGTTCTCATATGGGATGCCTAGTTTGGGTACAAGTCATGTACTTTCCTAATCCACTTTATAGACTTTGGGTCTGGGAGCAGGGAGCTCTAGCACTCCTCTACAAGATCACATGGGGGGAACTCCTGTCCCTTTTAATGATTTTCCTTACGGAGGAGGTCATATCCCTCCTTCATCCCCTTCACTCGGTGGCTCGCATCAGAAATCCACCGGGAAACCTACACACAATAGTTTATTTGGAGCGGGGAATTAAGGACCACCTTTGCATAGTATGCTGGTAGGTTCAACACCATTTTCTTGGAACAGAACGTTTGGTAACAACACCTTCTTGTCAGCCACTTTCCTGACTAGGGGAAACCCCATTTTTGGACAATCTACACCTATGCAGGGTACTATTCCTGCACAGGGGGAAAACCTAGCAAGACCTTGGAATTCAGGGCAAGGATTAGTTCCCTCCTCCGGAATGTTGATCTAGGGTAATTCTTTCCACAATCAATGGAACCCCGAACAAACTACTATGCCTATCCCCATGGGACGGGCATGGGGTAATCCTTCCCAAATTCCTTCGAATACAATGCATGCCCAACCATCTATGTCCTATTTGGGAAATCAGTCGATGATGTCTCCACATATGCAAAATCCTTACACTGGCTAGGGCCATGGTTTCTACCAGAATCTGGGCTAGTAGCCAAACTTTTCCTGGCAACTTGGTGCCAGTCAAACTCTAGGACCCTTTTTCCCAGGTTATCGGTAGCAACCTAAACTACCGTTCCTGACAAATTTACACTTGCCAGATTTGACAAGGTTGTTGAATGACCCTATTTGTCACGATCCGCGTTGGCCTCCTATGTCGACGAAGTTGCCTTCAGACATTCCAAAGTTTGAAGCCAAGCCTAACGAAGATCCAGGTGATCATGTGAGTACCTTCCATCTTTGGTGCTCATCTAATTCATTGAAATATGACTCCGTACAATTGCGATTGTTTCAACGTACTCTCATTGGGAGTGTCGTGAAATGGTACATTGAACTCGATTTCTCAAGATACTCTTCTTTTGGTGAAATTGCGATGGCTTTCCTTAACCATTTCCAGTTACCTGTGAGATACGACGTTGGCATAGAGATGCTCGTTAATTTCGAACAGACAACAGTGGACCATATCTCTGATCACATCCGAGAATGGAGACGCCAGAAGAGTTTAATCAAGGTACCAATCCCACCAGCATTCTTGCTTGAGTGGTTCCTTAAGTCTTTGGTCCCACAGTTATCCAAAGATGTTGCGACATCAGGAGTTTTCTCCGAAGAAGATGCCATCATGAGGGCTCAATAGTTTGAGCTCATCTATTCTCAGTCTGGTTTGTTATACAACGTCTTGCCCATTGCGCCACGTTCAATACTGGATAAAACTAGACAGAGAGTTGGACCACATGCCGATGGTATTGTCAGTTCAGCACAAACCAAGCCTGCTGAGCAATTGACAAAGAAGTTGCAATAGTTATCCATACAAAACACAATGGCCAGCCAAACTACTGCTTTGGCTTCTCCCCCTACCCAAACATCGGAAGTACACATTGTGTAGTCGACTAACCCAAAGGCCACCCAGTAGCCTAAAGAGAAGAAAAAACAATGAAAGAAGGGTAAGGGGGATAAAAACCCCAACGATAATGATGGCAGGGACAACACTGAAAAACAGAAGGCGAGGTATCCATGCAACTTGTGTGCAGAAGACCACCTAACCCATCTATGTCCTCGAATTGCAGAGGCCCAAAAGTTTGTCACACAACAACAACAAGCAATGTTGACTAATCCCTTTCAACATGGGCAAAATCTAACTCAAGCCTCTGCAAGCACAGAAGGAGGTAACCAAGAAACCTACCCACCTCCAAACAATCCCTCATCTGCGAACATATATATGGTTAGGGGTGAATCTTTCATATCGACTAGAGCACACGATTATAGTAAACCAAGCTCTTCTGAGAAGGTTAAAGAAGCTGACCTCCCATCTCTTCCTCTACAGATTGAGAATACATTGGGAGAAACAATGACACACATTCCAAAAGGTGCATTTAAAAAATCTTCTCATAGCCCAAACACAAGGGCTTCCCAGAACTACTCTGTGGTGGAATATTTATCACAAACCCCTTGTGCGATGTCAGCTTTGGAGGTCCTCCAAAGCTGCCCTGCTCAAAGGAAATCCATGTTAACCGCATTGGGCTCTACTGAGACTTGTAATCCAGGTACCATCATGTTAGATACAACCAACTTAAAACCTCGTCTTCCTTACCACGTAGCATTTTAGATAGTAGTGGCTTACCCCACAAAAACGTTTACACGGAATATCTTCCATATGGTGGTCGACAAGGGTGCCTAGACATGCGTTATGTCATTGGCATGTTGGAAGGCCATTGGCCAACCCATTTTGCCTCCATCGCCTACTCTCCTCACTTCTTTCAACGATTGTTCGTTCTGACCACATGGCATAGTTTCTTTTTTCCCCATGCAGTTAGGAGGGAAAACTGTGTGTGTCGAAGTAGAGGTAGTCGATGCTCCCCTCAACTATAACCTCTTGTTAGGATTGAGTTGGACTTATTCTATGCAAGTTGTGGTTGCTACAGTTTTCTGGGTCTTGTTGTTTCCACACGAGGGCCAGATAGCGACCATCGATCAATTGTCTTTCTCCAGACATGACCCATCTTTGGGGGCATCCACGATCCCGATGATTGATAATCCTCAACTAGGTGTCGTCAACATAGGAGTTGGTTTGTGCCCATCCTTGATGGGTACCTTCAATTATCCACCTCCTCACAACGATATTAAATTTATATCCAATCAACATAAGGTTGAGATTTTTCAAGTTTCTTCGTTTTGCACGAATTACTTCGAGGATCCATGGATTCTTCCTTCCCCATTGGCCATGATGGATGAGACAAGGCACCTAGGCATGTCCATTCCAATATCTTCCATTGAGGTATAATACTCTTTAGTCCAGCAAGCTTCAGCTAACACTGATCTGACTCCTACACAAGAGTTAGATCCACTTCTAGAGCCTATTTTGGCTCAGGTTTCTCTCGCTAACATCGATTCATTAGACTTATTCTTGCCTTCTGATGAAGCAGTAATTGAATCAATGACTACTCTGGACAAACCTTGGGAAGATATTCATCACAGATCATATTTTCTCACAGAGTTAAGCTGAATCGAAGCAGGAGAATTCACCATGACCATGACGGGATATCAATTGTGTCCTATTAATCTCTTAGCTACACATGAAATTTATGTTGAGGGAAATATGGCAACTATCACTGAAACTATACCAATCAACATCTCCCGAAACCCTGGCATCATGGAGAATGCCTTCGTCAGAGCGGATTGCTCCCCCGAAGAGATTCAAATCTACACGGATCTTTTCAAATAATTCTACGAAGTTTTTGCCTAGTCTTATGAGGAAATGCCAGGTATCGATCCAAAAATAGTTGAACATGAAATCACAACTTATCCTGATGCCAAGCCTATTATATAGAAGCTTCATCCAATTAATCCCAAGAAAGAAGCAGCCATCAAGATTGAGGTTGAGAAAATGCTAAAGGCAGGTTTTATCTATCCTATCCATTTGACTCAATGGGTGCCAAATCCTGTGTCGGTCAATAAAAAATAAGGGACGATTCGTGTATGTAACGATTTCTATGATTTGAACAAGGCATGTCCCAAAGATAATTTTTCAACACCATTCATCGACCATATCATTGATGAATGTGCTAGTTGCGAAGCCTTTTCTTTCATGGATGGTTTTTCAGGATATAATCAAATCCAAATCAAACCTGAAGACCAACACAAAACGACATTCATTTGTCCATGGGGTACATTCGCATATCGTAAGATGCCTTTTGGTATTAAAAATGTTGGATCCACCTTCCAGCGGGCCATGTCTTTTTATTTTCATGATCTCAAGAATATGTTTGAGGTCTATATAGATGATTTAGCATCACGATCTCGCAAGAGAACGGATCATCCCACACACCTTAGACTAATCTTCAAACGTTGTCACTACTTTAGGATTCACTTGAATCCAAACAAGTGCAGCTTCTGTGTAACGTCAAGACATTTGTTAGGTTTAATCATGTCAACAAATAGGGATCATGGTCGATCCTCTCAAGGTGGAGGCAATAATCCAGTTTCCCCCCCCCCCCATGCACAATCCTTCAGCTTCAGAGTCTACAAGGCAAAGCGAATGTTTTACAACGCTTCATCACCAACTATGCCGAAATCACCAAGGTATTTATGCGCTTACTGAAGAAAGGCATTCCTTTTTCCTAGGATGATGTCACTCAGTTCTCTTTCGATGCATTAAAACACAGCCTCACAATTGCACCTCTACTATGGCCACCTAACTATAACAAGGATTTCTTATTATATGTGGCTGCGACAGAGTCAACCATTGGCATGGTTTTAGTTCAGGAAGATGATTTTTTCTCAGAATACGTGATCTATTACCTGAGTCGAGGCCTCGTAGGACCGGAACTCAATTATTCTCACATCGAAAAACTTGCGTTGGCGGAAGTTCATGCCATACAACGGTTCCATCATTATGTTCTGTTTCGCAAGACCACCGTCATTGCTATCGTGAATCCATTCCAGTACATGTTGACACGATGGGCTATAGGTGGAAAAATTAGTAGATGGATAGTCATCCTCTAGGAATTTGACTTAGACTTCATTTCAGCGAAGTCCAAAAAGTCTTTGGTCTTTGCAGAGCTTATTTTGGAACTTCCAGTTGAGTCAGGTGACATTGTGCTGAAAGAATCGCCTATCCGGGGATATATGTTTTTGATCACATCTTCAGATCCCTGGTACGGAGATATACTTATCTATCTCCAGACTATGAAGTGCCCCACTTTTTATTCTCGTGATGAGCCTCAGTGTATATGCCATCAGGCTAAGAATTATCTCATACTCAATGATACATTGTCTCGGAGAGGTGTAGACTGCATCTTACATTGATGTCTCACACATGAGGAGGCAATCATCGTGCTCAACGATTGCCATACCGGAGCTTGTGGCAGTCATTTTTCTGGGTTGGAAACAACCCAAAATATTCTACGAGAAGGTTACTTCTAGCCGACACTTATCAAAGATTGTATAGAATCGGTCAAGAAGTGCCATCCGTGCCAA
The DNA here is from genome assembly GCA_009831015.1 of Picea engelmannii. NCBI lineage: Eukaryota > Viridiplantae > Streptophyta > Pinopsida > Pinales > Pinaceae > Picea > Picea engelmannii. The sequence continues at coordinate 5,286 of ML843607.1, read as the reverse complement.
GTCTTCTCTCGGAAGATGAGGGCACATCCTTCTCCTATGTTTACTGTCATCACAGTTGGTCCCTTCACCAAGTGGGGGATTCATTACACTACTTGTAACTTCCCATCAGCAAGGGGGCACCGCTATATCATCGTAGTTGTAGACTACTTCACTAAGCGGGTCAAAGCTATGCCAATGTTTAAAGATGATGGAGAGACTGCAGCTCTCTTTTTATTCAACCAGATCATAGCAAGGTTCGGCGTCCCGAGAGAGATTGTTACTAACCATGGCAGTCACTTTTAGAACCAAATGATGACTGAATTAACATCAAATCTTGGGTTATGGCAAGATCATTCATCACCCTACTACCCCCAAGCAAATGGGTAGGTGGAAGCTGTAAACAAAACTCTTAAGACTATTCTACAGCGAACTATCAACTCAGCCAAGTCAAATTGGCATTTGATGTTATACTTGGAATTATGGGCTTACCAAACATCTGTTAAGACTACAACCGGTTTCTCACCTTTTCAACTTATTTACGGGCTAGAGGCAGTCTTGCCCAACGAATGTTAGATCCCATCTCTAAAATTGGCAGTACAATTATTGTCAGACACTTCTCCACTTGAAGAATGGTTAGTACACCTTGATCAGCTCAATGAGTAGCGTCGTGATGCATCCCTAGACAATGAGGCTCACAAACATAAGGTCAAGTGTCAGTATGATAGGTCTGTTCATCCTCGGATTTTCTCTGAAGGTGACCTTGTCTTGGTCTATGACAAAGATAAGGACCCCCTAGGGACAGGAAAATTCAAACCCATGTGGTTCGGACCCTTCATCATAAAAGAGGTATTAAAAAAGGGTGCTAATCATTTGGTTTATTTTGAAGGGAATGCTTTGGTGGAGCCTAGAAATGGTCTCTACCTCAAGAAGTATTACTCATAGGCAGGTCACTATGGGTAACTTTTTGTAACATATGTATAGTCTTTGTACTATTACTTTTTAATTTCTTTTAAGTGTTATGGACATGTCATTGATGTTATCTTTCATCAATATGGAAGATGTCAAGTTATTATGAGGTGTTCGTTGGGTATGCAGGTGGTGTTAGTTGGCACACTCGGAGGCTTTCCTCCGCAGCTTGAGTAATCTTTACACCTCAGGGCCAGTTGTTATCTTCTGAAGGTATATTCTTAGGTGACACCACAAATAATGTCGCTGAGTATAGTGTAGTTATTGAGTTGTTTCGTGATGCCTTGTCATTGGGTATCTCTCATCTTCGAGTCTATCTCGATGCTCAACTGGTTGTGTCTCAGCTAAACAAAGTATATCGGGTTCATGATCCAGCCTTACACCAACGATTCCTTTGGGTACGCCTCTTAGAATGAAACTTTGATTATATTACATATTTTCATGTTCCTAGGAGATTAAACCAAATTACAGATACTCTAGCTAATCAAATTTTAGATTGGCATCTTGCACACATATGAAAGAACATTGACATAAGCATGTAAACACATTTTTGCACACGTGATCCATACGACACAAAAGATCAAAAAACCATATATAACATCATAAAATAACCAGAGTACATAGATGGATGCAAGCGCCTCAAAAGTGGGACTAATAATGAGTCACAGGGCTTATGCCCTCAAAAAATTATATACAAGTAGTTCTCATGGCACATAAAAATTCTAAATAGGTTCAGGGCCTATGGGGCCTGTTATAATAGTCCACAGCATGGGCTAAACGCCTAAACAATCAGACCCACGTCCGAGGTTCCCCCACTACATGAGGCTACATGGATGGCGGAAAGTCCTCTATCTCTACCATCGAGACTGTGTGAGTGAGTGCAATGAAGTTCCGCTCAAATCATCTAAGGACCCTCTTAGCCTCCCCAGCAGGGAGGTTCCCTGCTACTGCTAGTCCCCCGGTGGCAGAAGCTAGGGCTTCTGGATGAGGATGATGCCTGTTATGTGCATAATCGGTAGGTCGCACGAGTCCCACATCTGCATGCAACAAATGTATACCTGTCAAATACTCTGGCATATAAAAAAATGATATATATATAAAAAACGACATAAAAGTTACATATACAAACAAACAAAAAACTACAAAGGTGGAGACTTACCCATCTCCCCTCGCTCCTCACTAGGAGGCACGGGTATCTTAGGATCTCTAGAAAAGTCTATCCCTGCATATGGGTAATCCTCGATCACAAGGATTTATCGTGACAGCCACTCAAAAAATTCATCATCGAAGGACTCATTGGTCCTTCCACCACCCTGTCGCGGTAGTATACTGCCCATCTAAATATAGCAGGAAAAGAGGCCCGATGTCCTCGTACCACTTCCTGAGGACTAAAACTCGGAACTCTCTCAAAGAAGAATGAACACAAAATCATCCCGAACCCAAAGTTCCTCTGTGTCCACTATCGGCAATCTATCAATTGCCTCTTCATACACTCAAGTAGTGTGGTACTCCAATAAAAAATCTGTGCATTCAAGCACTGGATAGCACAGTCCATCTGTGCGTGAGATGCCTAATGCAAGGTTGTTGAACTAGTAATCTACCCAATCAACAATAATATTGCCTGCAGCGATAGGTCAGTGATCTTACTGATGGGCACCTGGGAGCTCAAACGGTTTGTCCTAGCCTCACAGTGCAGGGCTATCAGTTCTGATATATTAAGCAGCCCCACTGGAAACATCCTGAAATTGACTCGTTCCCCTCTCCTCGAGAGGCCAGTCAAAATATAGATATCCTCGGTGGTGGGCACCAGTGATTTCCCCTCTAGCATAAAGGCCTCTGCATCAGGGTGCCAATAGTCAACCAAGGCATTCAGTAGCCTAGGTTGTGCTCGCATAAATGGACACATGAAGACCTTAAGTAAACCACATTGCATCAATGCGGCCACGACATTCGGATCTCCCACCACCAACTCACTAATTGCTTCATGCTCCTTTTCCCTCCAGTGGACATACATCCTGCCAACACAACAAATTTCATGAGGTTTAGTAAGGGCTATTTGGTTCTTTTTTCTATAAAAAGGGGAGCCCACGCGCGCTGTCTAAGTGACAATCGCGTGTACACGCGAGTAGGCTTTACTCTGCCCAAGTGTACATGCGTCCTGTCTAGAGACAGCCCGCGTGGACCTAGGGCCAACCTTTTAAAGGTCGATGCCCACCCAAAAAACAAACTTAAAATAAAAATTGAAGAATTGAATAGCTATATAGGGGAGTTTTCACTTACTTGGTCCAAGCGGAAGTTTGTTTCGTCCATTGTAGCTCTCAGAATCACTGTTTTTAGAAAAGGGGGTCTTTTGGCTCCAGAGTCAATTTCCAAATCAACAATGGTGATAATGAGCTACCAGCTTCTATTTATAGACTTTTTGGCCTCTTTTTGTCACTTTTTTAGCCTCCCTTATCAGTTTCTTTATACCAAAAACCATTTAGAGTGATTCAGGAGTTATATGGGAGGGATTTGATCAGGTATTAGGACACTTTGTCTGAGTTTTGAGAAAATTTTGACGGTCCATGAAATTTTTTCCAAGAATCAACTTGAGCATATAGGTTAGGTTACTACCCCAACTTTTCTGTCTCGTCGTCTTTTTCCTCTACCATAGGATCGATCGCACCAGGTTGTGACATGGAACCATCATATCTGCTTTACAAGTGTGGAAATTTGGCGGTAGAGCTTAACAAAACATGGATGCCCTAGGTAGGTCCTAGTTGCATTATGGTGTCCATGTCATCTCTAAAACAATGTAGGCTTGGGAGTCCTTATAGTCTTTCTGGAATATGAGTTTGAGCCTCATTTGCATGATTCTTCTTCACTCTTGATCTCACCCTCAGGACTCCCAAAAAACTTACGGGTCTCCTTTTAAGACCTTTTCAGACCCTCTAAACATGAAAAGATTTTTGAGCGATCTTGTGGCCTTTCATGCTCGTTAAATTGAAATTTGAAGTCATGTTTGTTCGGCGGTAGTTTACCCCTTTTTTGGTCTAGACGGTCAACTGTATGAACAAAGGTATACTCTATGGAACTTCATCCCTATAGAAGAGTACTCTCAGGTATAATTTTATCCCTTTTTTGGTCCTAAGGGACTAAACTTATGAAGAAGGAACCCCCATGGAGTCCATAGTTAATCTCTTTTCAGACTCCCTAAAATTGAAAAGATTGTCGAGTGACCTTATTCTTTCACACTCGTTAAAATTGGTCCAGAAGAACATTCCTGATGGAGTCCATAGTTAATCTTTTTTCAGACTCCTTAAAAATGAAAAAATAGTCGAGTGATCTTGTCCTTGTCACACTCACTAAAATGGTTTTGAATCGATGTCTAATCGGTGCTAGTTTACCCCTTTTTCAAACCAACTAGACTATCTTCAAAAAAGGTACCCCAATGGAGTCTCTTTTTTTGTTTTTTCAGACTCTCTAAATATGAAAAACCACCAAGCTTACCTTCCTTGGGCTTGTTAAACTTACATCGAAGGACATTACCATTGTGTGTTTTGTTAACCGCATTTCCATACCTTATATGCCATCCTTGTAACAGTTTGTTTCTGTGTCTTAACACCTTTGGCCTTCGGAGGATTTTTCCCGAGTGTCTTTCTACTAGAACATCAGTCTCATCCTTGTGCCTTGAACTTGTGTGTTTGCAACACTCGTTGCTCCTTTGTAACGTAATATTCCTTTATTCTTTTTCCACAATTATTGGAAAGAACAAAAAAAATCAAATATACCCCAAAAAGAGGAAGGGAAAAGTATTTTCTTTATTGGCAACATAATGATTCACCCTTGGATAAAGCACATCTGTCTGTTTTCTCATCAAACTATGGGATGTAGTACGAACTTAGGAAGCTTATCTCGTTGTATCAAGTTGTGTCCTCCACCATTTGGTTATCCTTCCAAACATATGGAGAGTTTGCGTTGCCTCCTGCTTCATAGAGTTATGATTAACATACATGCTGCCTGAGTCTCATCATTTGTCGTGATATTATCCAAGGGAATTTTGTCACTAAGGATGAGTCAGCCCCTCTACAATATGTCTCTTGTCCACATACATGGCCATCCTGAACATCCAATCAAGTCCTTGTTCGAAATCATTGAAGCCTTCAGTCTGATCATCAAGATTATCATGTCCATGACCAAAGAGTCGTCCAAGACCTCTGGGTAGTGTCGTCGTACACTCATATTACACTCCTACCTGAGTTTTGAAGATTTTGAATTTGTTGCTCGAGCTCTGAATATCTCATCTCCAGCCATCAGGCCGAATGAGCTTCTGGAAGATGAATACTCTATATGTATATCTTT
>ML843606.1:3864-29756 GCA_009831015.1 Picea engelmannii | reverse complement strand
ATTTCAGAGAAGGAACTGGTAAATATAGTACTCGATGGTCTTCCCAAGACATGGGATGTATTTGTCGCGAGCATGAACACAAGGAAGGAGTATCCCACATTTGAAGAACTTTGGACTTGTTGTACACAAGAAGAATCAAGGATCAGTGCAAAAGAGAAACCCCAAAAGAAATACGATGATCAAGCCTTCACAGCAAGATTCAAGAATTTCAGGAACAAAAGGAAGTTTGGTTCAAGGAAGAAGCCAAATCAAGAAAGATATGTCAGAAATACAATGCTTCAACTGCCGAAAATATGGTCACTACAAGAATCATTGTCCCGAGCTAAAGAAAAGGAAGGAGACACACAAAGCATCAGTTGTCGAAGAAAAGGAACCTTCAAAGAAGACTAAACAGGATGAAACAGATTTCTTCTTCTAAGACAAGGTAACAATACTCTTCATAGTTCTTGTACATACCATGTTTTATGTACATATCTTTCATATCTATTTCCTAGAAGATAATACGTTCAAGAGAAACTATACCTATGAAAGAACAACAAAATAAGGACTACAAGTCAGGCAATACACATGAAAGGATGAAGTACATCAACAACCCCTGGTAACAATTCATGTGGAAGATATTACATAAGTAACAACTGCAAGATAAGCCGAAATTAGAATCAATCTTGAAGAAACCTAGAAGAAGTAAAGACAAAAAGAAGTCAGCAATCAAGAGGAAATTGGAAAAATATTTGTGACACTTTGCAGAAGGCAATAAGGATGCAGACGGAAGCGTGGACTCTCTGAGATGGAGAGAGTCGATTATATATTTCCAAAAGAAGAGCATGCATTCATGAAGCAAGGATTAGGAGGGAGCAAATCCTAAATTATATGATCCATTGAATATGATGAAGTATCTATCCATGGAAGCAACCATGAAAAGTAGCATGTGTTCAGTGTGACCTTAGAAGAAATCTTGTTCGAAAAGAAGCCTTAAAGTATCCCTGGTTGTCCATCCACATCCATGATCCTATGATGAAAGGAAGAAGTTGGAATCTTCAGGGCATGGAATCTATAGAAAACTCCATGGACCTAAGAGCTAAAGAAAAACATGAGGAAGAACATGAAGATTCCAAGAGAGAAGGAAAATCCAGAACAACCAGTCATTGTATCGAGAATCACAAGACTGCCATCCTGATCCAAACTCACTAAAAAGCAATCAAGCAGAGGAACTGATGAAGAACAGTGTATGGAAGACTTATGAATATAAGCATTGCGAGATCCAGAACTAGAGGTTCTCCCAGATGGAGGGAGAAGACTATGATGATTGCTTGTTCCAGTAAACCAGACATACCTCTACATGAGCCATCATATCATCCGCAATATCCATCGGTTGGAGTTTACATCAGATGAATGTAAAGACTGTTCTCCAGAATAATTGAACAAAGAACGTATGTAGAACAACCTCAAGGCTTTGAGATATACCAGGAAAAGACCTTTGTATGCAGATGGAAGAAGACAATTTGGTGGAGAACCTCCAATGCATAGCAGAAGCGTGGTGAAAAATCTCTATAACAGAGATATTGTATCAGAATGGTTACTCAGAAGTCCAGGATGATGGATTGCTAATCAATGACAAACCTTCATGATGATAGAAGAAGTGCCACATGGATATGCTCCAGTTTAAGCCTTGCCACGATGTTATGAGCTAGCAAGAAACAAAAGAGATGAATTCAACTATGATATGCTATAATGTTCAGATCTATATGAAGCCTTCATAATACTAGTGTTCCAGAAAGACCGAAGTACATCGAGATCAAGCATTACATTCCCCGTGATGAAGTCCAGAAAGGAGAAGTGGTTCTCCAATATATCTCCACAGATGAGCAAATATTTTGGTAAAGCCTTTGTCCAAGATGAAAGAGTTTGCATACTCAAGAAACAAGTTGTAGCTTGTCGAGACGACTTCCTTATTGAAAAAGGAAGAGACGACTCCCAGGTTGGGAGGGAGCACTGATGTGTTATTGATTTATGGACAGTCATTTTTCAGTTCGAAAAATGGTCCAGGATGAGTAGTTCCTTTCCAGTTCGGAAAGTGGTTTGAGATTTCTGACGGACAGGCATTTTCCAGTTCGGAAAATGGTCAAGATCGAACGGTCATTTTCGTAATGAAAATGGTTCGATGGATTGTTGATGTACCATAGACCATTGTGGCCAGTGTGGGGGAATGGTATAGGACAATCATTCTTCTTGACAGTCACTCTCAGTAGCGGTCAAGAAGACTGGTCCGCCTCGCCAGACAGTCATTCTTCCGAAGCTCACAGTTGTGAGCAGTTTCGAAGAATGGTATGTTTTGCAGGTTGGTGCAGGACAGTCATTTCCTTAGGAAATGGTCCAGACAGTCATTCCCTAGGGCAGATTCACTCTCTCCAGGTTGCACTTTGTTTAGTGCCGGAGGAATGGCACAAATCGGTGAATGGTCCAAGTTCAGCAATCAGGGACAGGCATTCCCTAGGGCAGATTCATTCTCTCCAGGTTGCATTTTGTTTAGTGCCGGAGGAATGGCCCAAATAGGTGAATGGTCCAGGCTCAAAAATCGGGACAGTTATTCTTCCTTGCTTGAGAAGAATAGTCCAGATAGCTCATCATTGATGTTTTACCTTCTGAGGGTAGATGCTCTTCCAGATCTCACAGATATGAGTGGAAGAATGGCCCAGATGATTCAGTTTATATCATAACAATGTTTTTTGTGTAGGTTGATATTAGATGATATGATTGTTATGGAGACTGTATGTCTCTAGACAGTAGATGTATGCTATTGTGGTGGATGTGTTCCACTGATTGTGACTATATGTCACTGATCAAGTATCTTTGTGCTACTTGGTGTGGTAGTGTACCACTGGATTGTAGTTGTGTACTACTATGGATAGACACAATTGTGTTCTATTGAATGACATTGTTACAATTGCCTTGAAGACTATTAGTAGTGTTGGAAATGATTATCAGCTAGACGGATGATCAATGGACAGAGATTTCCCAGACGGAAAATTGTCCAGGACATTTATTCTTCTAGGACATATGTCCGGATTAGAAGAATGGTTCTTGTGTCACTCTGTGGAGTGAGTGACTTATCTAACATCATGTCTGATTACTCATATGGAGTATGGTTTCAAGAGATGATGCAGTTGATGACACTGATAGTGATGATGGTGCTCATGATCTAATCATGAGATAATCTATATGACTATGTTGATGCTACCAGGTGAATAGTATGTTTGTGCTCAAGACCATTACCTTCAATACCTCCCTAGATAGGAGGGAGTGTTGATATTATGGTAGCTGCGGGAGGTATTTACCTCCACGTGTAAACCTGACGAGAATAGAATATTCTGAGAAGCAAGAAGAAACCCTAATCAATTGGTTAATAACCCTAGAAAACAAGTCGGCTCAAGAGAATGACTTGTATTAGGTTATTAGCCTCCAAGAGAAGAAGTTGGCTAAAGGAAATGTTATATACTAAAGAATTAGTACCCAGAATGAGAAGTCGGCCCAGGTAATCTGCCAGAATTAGTATAAATACAGGAGGCCAGTCTTCATTCTGGCCAGTATTCTCAGAACTGCAGAAGCAGCACTTGTGCGCACTGCAGTTGGCCAGTTTGTGCGCAAGTTTGGAGGAGAGTTGTTGTTGCAGCTGCTGCAGCTAACAGATTTCAGTTTTGGCTTGGACTCTCTCTTGGTTATGGTTTGGACTCTCTAATCAGTTCTTGTTACTCTTGCTTGGTGCCCTATCCTTGGAGAAAGGTGCGCCACCTTTGTTTGGCTATCCAGCCTAGGGTTTGCTTCCAGAATGATTCTCTGTCAAGGTTAAGGTGCTCGGTGGTGGCTTCGGCCTATGGTTAGGTGACAATATTTCTATATTGTCTATGGTTAAACGAGCACATCCATTATATTCTAACAAGAAGTCCGCTCACCTTTAGGTCTAGCTCTTGAACACTTCTCGTGTGATCCTTGATAAGTTTGTCCTGCACCACCTCCTAGACTGTTGTAGGTTACAAAGGGTCTTGTCTCACCCCCAAACAACCTGTGTCCAATATTTGAGCTCAATCTTAGTTCTTTAAAGGTTTTTTGTTGGGAGCGAATTTCATCTTGCATTTTCTTGTGGTCTAGAATTTCTACATGCAATGAATTGCTAGGTGGTTGGAATAATTTCTACACTTTTCATCCTGAACTGGTGATCCACAAACGGTGGGCCTATGGCCTATCCGTTTCGTCGGCATGTATCCTTTGCAAAATTTATATTTTTCTCTCTGTTCTTTGGTTTGTTTACTGCTTGGTTTAAATTGCTTGTGGTTTCCAAACCAATGCCAACTAAGTTCCCAAACTGTGTTTATGGGAAGGTTAAGACGCAACACTCATCACACAGTGATCTGCGTCCAAGACCAACAATGAAGGAAATGCTCAATGAACAGATTTAGTCATCCAACAGTGGAGAAAAACGCCCAGGAGATGAATTAAGTCAACCAGCAGTGAAGGAAATGCTCAATGGACAGATTTAGTCATCTAGCAATGGAGAAAAATGCCCAGGAGATGAATTAAGTGGACATATTTAGTCATCCAGAAGTGGAGAAAAACAACTAGGGGACAAACTAAGTCGACCAGCAGTGAAGAAAATGTTCTATGGACAGATTTAGTCACTCGACAATGGAGAAAAGGACCCAGGGGATGAATTATGTCGACCCGCAGTGAAGGAAATGTTCTATGGATGGATTTAGTAGCTCAGAAGTGGAGAAAAACACCCAAGGAGCGTTAAAACACTGAGTATGGTCTGTGTACAGCCTATGGGCAAAGGAAAAACTCCCAGGAAGTATGAAAACGATGTGTATGGCTTGTGGGCAAAGAACAAACCAGCCAACAATCTAAATCACAGCCCAGAGGAGGAAATACAATTTCTGGGTGAGTGGAAACTCAATCAACAAGACAAAACAGGGCCTAGAGAGGATTGAAGTAGTGAAGCCTGCGTCTACTAACCAAAACAAAAATTTCAAGCAATAAAACTCAAACCAAAGCCACAATAAACCTCCATAGAGAAGATTACACCCACATAGTACAAACAACAAAAATTTACCTTGCTTGGGAAATTCATTACAAAGAATGAGCTATGCATGCCCAGACATCTCATGCATTTAATTATTCATTTCTTACACAGTAGAGTGTATTAAGAGCGAATGGAACTACGTTCAATGTTTTAATTGCTCGATGTTTCAATCCACAAGCTGGGATCATCATCAGGAGGTTGTTAAGCTCAATTATTAATGACCTCTCAATCCATAAATAAATAGTCAATGATAACCAATGAGTATCTAGAACAGATCTCCACGCTTCTTTAATTATGAATCCTTCATCTCTGTTGGTATTAGAAGCATTTAATTATATTTCAAGGGCTTCACGCACTTTTCTTTTTCCATAGTGGTTCATTTTTGCAATGATTTTAGAATTTTCTACGCAAATCAAATGACCAATATTGTAAGAATGTTCAGCTAGGGCAGATCTTTTTATTCGATTATGCTTTATGACCGCGCAATGCTCTTTGATTCTAATCTGTAACGATCTCCCTGTCTCATCAATATAATATCTACCACATGAGCATGGTATTGTATAAACACCCTTGTGATGTTTTGGATCAATGGCGCCTTTAACACAATCCAATATGTCTTTGAGAGTGTTTGGAGGAGTGAAAATAACCCTAATATTACCTTTCTTTAGAATTCTTACAATTTTGTTTGTTGTTCCTTTGATATAAGGAAGCGTGATCTTCTTTATTTCATCCTGCAGTTCACCCAAAATATGGCTTCTACTCCTTGCTCTTAAGACAACCTTTTTGAATTGATGTTCTTTATAGCCATTGTTCTTGAAAACCTGTGTTATGTGATTAAGTTCCTGCTCCAGATGATCATTGTCTGAAACCTTAATTGCACAAGTCACCAAAGTGTTAATGACACCAAGTTTTTGGGCAAGGTGGTGATGAGACTCAGCATGGAGATACCTGTCAGTATGTGTCTTCTTGCAATAAACTTGGTGTGATAATGAGCCATCATTTTTCTTTGAGATGAGGATGTCAAGAAAAGGGATGTTGTTGTTGCCCTCTATTTCCATGGTAAATTTTATGCTCTCAACCTCCTTGTTCAGATAACCTTTGAACCGATCCAAGTTTTCTCTACCATGAGGCTAGATTACATAGGTGTCATCAACAAATCTTTTCCAAAGCTTGGGCTTAAGAGAATGGGTATCAATATAATTATTTTCCAACCATTCCATGTAAATATCAGCTACAACAGGTGACAAAGATGATCCCATGGCTAGTCCTTCAATCTGCTCATAGATCTTACCTCGGAAGCTAAAATATGTTAAGTTAAGGCACACTTTAACCAAGGTTGCAGTCTCCTCATCAGCAAATTTCTTGATAATATTAATGCCATCATTTACTAGAATTTTGGTACAGAGTGAGACAACATCAAAACTAACCACTAGATCTTAATCATCAACACTAGTATTATTGATTCCATTGATCATCTGTGAAGAATATTTGACATAGGATGGAGTTAGACCAACCAGACTCCTGAGTCTTTTGACAAGATATTTCACCAATTTGTATGTGGGAGAGCCAATGGTATTAACAAATGGTCTTAGCAGAGCACTGTCTGTGAAATTTAGGCAGCTCATATATTCATGGAACCATACAGTTTTTTGGGGTTAGTTTGGCCTTCAAATCATCATCCAGAGAGGAGATTTTAATAGTCACTGCCACCTCCTTCATGATTTTACCACTGGGGTATTTGTTGAGCTCTTTGTAACTCCCATTGTTCTGTAAATGATCTAGCATTTTGTTTTCATAATCTGACATGTTCAAGATAACTGTGTCGTTGTCTTTGTCAACTCTCATAACCATTATTTCTTCATTTTTCTTTAACATCTTCAATGCTATAGCTTCATCCCTATTGATATTTTGTTTTGGCGGTTTAGATTTTCTGATCAAAATAGCACATTCTTGCCTCAGCTCCTCAGACTTGTTATTTAGTAAAAGAAATGCAAAAGGCCATGGCTTAGAGACACCTTTGCTCATCGTGGACAGACTCCTTGACTCCTTTGTCCACCAATCTTCAAGTAGGCTACACTCTTCGAACTCTCATCTATGCAAACTTCCTAAGTTCTCCTTGCCTCCCCCTTGCTCTCATGTCCTCACTACAGCCCTTACTGTTTTAATGGACTTCCTTTGGAAGGCCAACCATCACAATGGTTCATTTCCACTTCCAATTTTTGCCAAAAAGACAAAATAAAATTAAAATAACAATTACATGTTTATTTTAAAATTTACAAAATATTTTGGGTGAGGATCCAATTCGGATCACAACTCCCCATTTGCAGGCTTTTGGTAAGCTTTAACTCCCTTCAATCTTCTTCTCCGATCATCAAACAAGCTTCGTCAAATCTCAAAGAAAAGGTGCCTCCGTTGTAGGATAGAAGATAAGAGTTGAGTAGGGGCTTCCTTTAGCATAACCTCGTTGTCCATCTCATCGCTGGAAAGGACATTTGTTGGTACAATAGGCCATTGGACAACTGCTACTCCTTGGGTTGCAAGTGCAAGCGACTCCTCTTTCCTCTTGACCTTGACCCTCCAAGCTTTCTTCTTGGCTATTCGGCTCTTGGGATAGAGTTCCGAGTGAAGCCTCCAAATGTCCAGTCAATCAACGGTACTGGCAATAGTTTCTGCATGGGCTGATTGGCCTTCTAGAGTGCCAACAATCACTAGCCTTATGACCCCTTTTCTTGCTACAAAAGCAAACCATGGCATACCTTTAATGTTTGTGAAGATGCTTGCCAGCTTGGTTTCTTGGTGCCCGAAGAATTGGAGCAAATTTGGATGGCAGAATCACCTCTTTGTTGCCCTCTTCCAAGCCATTACAAGCAAATTTGAGTGGCTTGCTACACACCCCTTTTCCAACTGCCTTTTCCTCCATGGAAATGGCTTCTTTTTCGATTCCTCTTGCCTTGACGAACGTGGTTTGAGCTGCACTTGTGTTGGCTTCTTGTCCACTGAATCCTAGGCCTTCATGCTTGGGCCTCTATTGAGCTACAATGGGGATCAAAGTCCCTTGGCCTTCCTTGCCTAGCCCATGGCCATCATATCCCATTTGCCTCATGAGCTTGGAAACTATTGGAAATGTAATCCGTTAGGGTTACTTGGAGAAAGAATATCAAACATCACAATATGTGGATGGTCATTAGAAGTCCAAGAGATCTTGGAAGATGAATCCAAAGGTCACATCAATGTATATATACATGTATCATATCAATTAATAAATGCACATTCGCACTTATCTATCTTTCGTGTGTCTAACAGTGGTATCAGAGTGCCTTAGTTCTTAGGCCAATCAAGCTATGGTATTTTTCCATAGCATCCAGAAACGCATATTGGATTACCTGAGTCTATCCATCTACCTCGGCGAGAAGAAATACTTCTGGTTATTCCCTATCTGCGTTAGACTTCCTCATCAACATTAGTGCCCTCCTTTGTGTTAGATCTAAGGTATTCTTCTGCCATAATCTTGCCTACATATCTGTCTGCTAAGGTTTTTACAATTGTTGCCCTCTGCCTACCTTTCTGCAATTCAGTCAGTCCCACGTTGGTCCCATCGATTCTTCTAGGTTTGGAAAGATTCTACCAATGAAACAAAACCCTAAAGACTGTATTGTTAGTGTGTTCCTCTCTAGTCATTTGTGTTTTGAATTCAATCCTTCAGCTCTCCATTATCATTTGCAGCTTGTTGTTCTCTCAACAAAATCTCACACCTGCAATAACAGTTGCATGATTATACGGCCTCATGGGAAAATGATTCATTCGTTGCTTGCAGTTTGCAATATGGGCGTCCATACAATTTCAGCATAAATGTTATCCAGCTCCCAGTGCAGTGAAGAGTATGCAAATTCCTTTCGAATATGAAGAATCTTCTCAAAAATGTAATGGTGCAAGCTAGAATCAAAACGCGGGCCATCACCACCACCAAACACAAATTCTCCCTCTCCAGGACTTGCAAAATCCAGACTGAGTGTGCAATATAGCTGACATTCAAACCTTGTAGAGCATCTGCCAATGGTCAAGACAAATTCTTCATGCTTCCGGAATTCTTGCTCTAGATGCATAGGGCGTGAATGGCAAAGATTCGTGTAGCAGGAAACTCTACTTCCCTTCATGCACAACCGTGGTTATGCCCAACAGCTCGTTTTCAAGAGATCTTTGAATAGATCACACGAGGTAGGCACTCGGGTGCTCCTCAATTGTGTTTGAAACCCTCCCGCAAATATTTCACGTCAAGCTCAATTATCAGATCGACAGCAGCGACCCACACTGTTCTTGGGGTTTACGGGTCTCATTAGCAGTTGTTCCATTGATCCTCTAGCTTGGACCAAACCCGACTCTCATCCACTTTTTGGTGTGGAGAACATCCTAGTGTGCTACTGCAACAAAAATTTAATGGGTTTTTTGCTCAATTTCGCGAGTTTCTTCATGTGTGACTAGTCGTTTTAACTGTCCGTTGGAATTTCCTCAAATATTGTTCACATGGACGGCTCAATTTCAACCATCGAAATTTGCACCATTTGTTTCTTTCTGGCACGGGATATTCAAGTCGATCCGCCCTACCTCAATCAACTCATGATGGTAGTTATGGCTTGCTTGATGGAAGACAAGATGTAATCTTTTGTCTGTTTATAAACGACAGTCATCTCTGAAGTCGATGTCGTTCTTGCGACCTCTGTTTGATCAAACTCTTCCGCTGTAAGTCTCCCAGAAACCGGTCGTGTATCAATCCATTTCTTGATTGGGATAAGAATAGGCTATACAAAAGATAATTCGTTGTGCCCATCACCATTTTCCACTGAACAACAAAGACTTTTCATGTATTGTCTTTCTTGAGCACTATGTTGTCCATCAAATTCTATTATCTTCATCTGATGGGTTACATGTCATAGAAGGTTTGATTCACTTGTCAAAACAAATTGTCGAAACAATACCCAAGTATAGCATGTACCATGAATAGTTTGTGTGATAGCCAAGATTTTCCATACAAAAGCTTCTCATAAAGACGAACATTTCAATGATAACCATCTGCCCAATGGAAAACTTCGCCTTTTATATCATCCCATGCAAGCCTCTCTGCAAGGGCAAGAGCAACTTCTTTCATGGCTTTTAAGATTATGTACGCTAAGTTACACCTACTAGGGAAGGAAGACCCTCAGCTTCTTCAATATTCATTAGAAGAACTCTCAATTCCGTTGCAATTCATTCAGATATATCAAGCCAAACATCAAGATGTAATTGAAGCTATTAATGAACTGATTAAAGATATCGATAATTGTCACAAGGACTCTTTCAGTGATTGATCTAGGGAAAATATTTAGTTCATTCCAGTGCAGCTCTTGGAAAGAAGACAAAGAAGTTGGCAATGCTTTGGAGAACAAAAGATGACGGCACATTCAACTCCATGGTCATTTGAACTTTAATTAGAGATATGCTTCTCTGTTGGGTTCTCCTTTACTGCGCGGCCAGAGATCTTTGAAGCTCGTGAGACAAGTTGCAGCATTAGCAGTAGCAGTGATAACACACAAAAACAACTGCTTGAAACTTTACTTGTGTCTTCCTGTAAACGGGTGCAATTTCGGTAGAAACCGACACCCTCCATATGTTGTTTGCAGTTTTTAGTCTAATTGTTAAAGGGTGGAGTTGCAAGAAACCCTATAAGGTCTGAGCTATGGCTCGAATTGGTGAACTATTAGAGTTATTGAACACTCTAATACTCTCTTCTGTGGACAATACAATCACCACTAACATAGCAACTCTCAAGGAAAAAATCGAATTTCTCCAGCTTGAATCACAACTCCAACAAGAAGAAATACAACAAAAGTATTTGCAACATTCTGAACTGGTCCTTGTTCATGAATCAAAACAACCACCTTTTCGAAGAAGATGATGATGTTGATTCAGATCAACAACCAACGCAGGAGCAACCCAGTGAGATAGCTTCAGATTCAAGTACAAATGCAAATCAACTTCCTCTTTCCAAGCCAATCATCAGACCTTGGGAAGAAATCAAACACAGCAAGCACAGACCAAGCATCAGATATGAAAAGGAAGTCACCTTTCATAATCCGGATTATACCAAACTGATCCAATTCCAGAATGTTGGACTGCTGCAAGAAAGTTCATATTCCCCTGCTCCAGTTCAAGAGCAGATTCTGAAATGCCAACATTGTCAGCGAGTTGGCCACATAGAAGATCAGTGCTTCGATCTTCATCCTTGTGAGCGTTGTGGAAAGCAGAATCATCCTTCAAACAGATGTTCTAACAGCAAGAAATCCGCAAGAATAAAGAACCATTATGGGCGGATCCCTTCTTGGTGATGGTCATCAATAGTCAAGAAGATATCTTAGTCATACCGTAGAATTCACTCTCGAGTATTAACGTATCTTGCAGTGCAAAGATTTGCATCTTCTCACCATGTACCCGACAGGGACATCAGGGATTAACAGTCAGGCTTCAAGTTTCGAAGTCTTATCAATAGAGTAGTAACAAGCGAGCGTGATTCGGGTTGTGGTCATCCCTAAACCACTAGATTGGTTTGTGGTTTTCCTTAAACCACCACTTAGTAGAAGACTTATAGCTTATGCTAGAGAACAGTTTATGGTCATCTTTAAACCAGCATTCGAGAGCACTTCCAATTAGAAGAAGACATCAGCTTCTAGCTTCTTATGAGTTGTTAATTGGCAGTTGGTGATTGGCATCAATTAGTGCTAAGTTTAACTGCATGGTATGAGCAACACATGGCATCTTGGAATGTCGCTTTAGTCCATCACTTCAACCTAGTAAAGTCTTAGCCTTCGATTAGTCGACAACCTCCATGTATATGGCCATTTGACCTATGTTTTTTTCTACTTTTAGCATTGATCTAGAAGTTGCTTTCACACTCCAACTTTGTATTTTCACCAAATTTACTCTTTTAGTCCCATTGACATACCTTTGTGGTTGTTTGTTGGACATTAAAAAATTATCTCATTATATACTTATTGATTGAACTTTGCAAGAGGTCTCATCATAAAGTTGATTGGCATTGGTTATCAAGCAACGTTGGCATGATTTGATTGAATAGCACATGGTATAAATGGAATAATTCTTTGATTTAATATTTGGGCCTTGCAAAGATCTTGACATTGATTAATTGTTGAACACACAAGGGCATGTGTGTTTTACCTAGGGAAGATGATTGTCGTCGATCATTGGAACAATTCGGATGATATTAAAATATGATTGCCTTGATACCTTGGATAATCAACATATCTCGTAGGCTTTGCATATACTTTACTTTCCAAACTTCAAGCCACCAACATAAGATGGAGGCTTCAACATTTGGCAGTTGACCTAACTGCAGAATTTTCTACATGGGCTCCCCATTAACTAGTAATAAATTAATGATTATGCTACAACATTATGGTGATAGAATTGCACAATAATATGGATTTCATTTTGATTTGATGGTTAAGAATAGCCTTGAGAAAGGTAATGGGCTTTGAGCTAGATCTGGAGTTGGTTCATACGTGCTCTCTATTATTTTGTGATCCGTTGACTCCTACAACACAACTTGAAACCCTTGATAGTCTTCTTATATAGACCATTATTATGCGTCATTCCACCCTGAAATTGAATTTACACAATTTAAAAGCCCATTCCACAACCTCGAATTCCACAAGTGTTTCAACATCGGCTCCTATCAGTGGTCTTCCAACTAGTCTATGGGATTTTAGTTAAATGAGAGAAATTAGAGTAACAAAGCCAGAGCTCCTAAGAGCTTAAGCTCACCACCTCTATGTCTTTAATGATAGCCAAGGCTATAGCCCTCAAAAGAAACATGATAAGTTTTATTTTTTATAGCTATGGCACTGTAGCCCCAAGATATTTACACAACAAATGTGTCCAACTCCCATCATGGCCTTATAAAAGTAATAATGGTTGCAATGTAAACCAATGGCAAAGGATCCCAAAGAGAAACATGAAACTAGAGCTAGAATCATTTTCTAATAGTGCAATATTGACAAAAAACAAAGGTGGGATAACTCCCAAGGTTTTACTGAAAGTTGGTTTTATGTGGATCCTAATGTTGGTGTCAATTCCCCACCATATCATATCAAGACTGTACTGAAAAGTTTTTGTCCATTCCCCTACTTTCCATTTATGTTCCAATGCAACTTAGGTTCTAGCATATATTCAAAAGAGGAACCTATACCCCTTCCTCCTGCTACCCTTCAGCTAGGAATTGTGTAATTCTAAGATTGAAACCTAAAAGTGGAATAGGTTACTCAATGGTGCCAACCAATTGAAACCTATACGTTGCCCAATGGATTAGATCTCAACCAATTTAAAACATCAACTGGCCACAATTGTTAAAGTCATTCACCAATATAAGGCAAACTTCAAATTCCAAGGCTTGCTTGCCTCAAACTAATGAACCATACATCAAATGAGCTATGTACTCATTTGATTATAGTATAATCATTTTTAGACTCTAGAGTATGGATGCCATTTAGAGCCTCAATGTTCATGTATTTTCATTCAGAATATCAATTATATGTGTTGCAAAACTCATATCTCAATGGCATTTTTCTTTATTCGCCCTTACATGTTATACACATGAGCAAACTTTCATATTTGATGTCTGATGGTTTGGATTTACATTGATCTACATAGATAATGTGTTTAAAAAAAACTATTTTTAAATATGTGTGCGTATATAGCCACCCAAGGAGTTGTGTCAACGTGTYGTCACCAATGTTGTTGGGCACCCGGTTTGAATCCCTTAGGGTGAGGCGCACTAGTCTATGCTTGATGGGATTTATTAGGAATGCCATCCACGAATGAGGGAAAGCATCCCTTGGGTTTCCCCGCGAGGTTTTCTTTATATATAYATATATATATATATATAGATATATATAGATATTGCCCACAAGGAAGCCATAGGTCACCAAGGCTTACCTCAATCAATTGAACCATGTGCCCAAGGCATGTTGCCCACAAGAAAGCCATAGGTCATAAGTTCAAATTGTRCATGTATTTAGCATCGGACAGGTACTTCCACATAGGCTTGGTGTCTAGCATGTGGAAGTCGTCYGTAATACCTCTCAGAACCTTAGGAAATTCACTTAATGAGTTAATAATTAAAGTGAATGACCTTTTAGACTTATGTGAGATTAATTAAGTTAAATGCCTAAGTTCTTGGCATTAGTAACTTAAGTGAGTTGATCCTAGCCATTAGATCATAAGTGAGAATGAGATTTAATCTCAGCCCTTAATCACTTTAGGAGAACTAGGGTTTTGGATTTAGGGTTAACTCAACATAATAAAATGTAGCCTAGGTGAGAGGATGACACACACATATAGTACATAGGAGCAAAGTGGGATTCTTTGCTCATGTACTTGTGTCACACATAGAATGAGGAAATCATTGAGTGGGTGAAGAGCATTTCATCCAAGTGTGAGTGGGCGATGAGGAGATCTCATTGAGTGGGTGAAGAGCAGTTCATCCAAGTGTGAGTGGGAAGGGCTGAGGAAAGGAGCAAAGGGGTAGCAAGGGAGATAGTAGCCAAGTAGGTTAGGCTTTTCGTTGCATTGTATTCCTCTAATGGACCATTATCCCACGACAGGAGCCCAAGGGTTTTATGAATAAAATCAAACTCAGATCGGGTTTTCCCTTTGGGGTTTTTTCAAGCATGTTTACCTAGATATCTTGTGCAATGTTTATGGTTTCAGTTTTATGCTTCCGTTGTAATTTCATTAAGTAACCTAACTATGTTGTTATTCAATAAAGTGATTTTATTCGAAATTAATGGTTGAGTGCTAGGTTCAAAGAAACTAACACAAATCCAGTCGAGTCCCTCGAGGTTATCAATTGCTATTGTGGCTAGCGATTAAGCCACTCTCCACCTTAATATTCTGAGAAAGAGGGGAGGTCTCTAAGGTTTTCCTTGCAAAAAATAAAAACAAAATCCCCCCCCCCATTCTCTCTATGTATCTATGTGTGTGTGAAATTGTATTTTTGAAAATGCTCCATATATTAGTTCAGAGAACAAGAAGTACTCAAGATTCAAGGTGGTTGCCTCCTGCACACAAAAGGGGTGCATACAGGTTCCTCTTGTAGATTAATAAAGTGGATCACAAGAAAATTTGAAAAGAAGCTTCTAGCTTGGTCCATTCTTGACTTGCCACTTGTTGGGGGAATTACAGTTGTGGAAATAATTTTAGCTCATCAACATATAGGGCCTAGAGTGTGTGATCTATAACTTTTGTAGGTGCAAACAAGAAGGGGCAAAGGGCCTCCCTTACCCCGAGGTCAAGAAGGTTTGGCCTCTCTAATGTGAAGTCCCAAGAGGTGGTCCTTGGCAACAAATGGGTGATACAATCGGTGGAAAGGATGCCCATTTGCAAGGCTTAGTGCATCATTGAATTCATAAGGTTTTTCAGATTTATGATATTATCAGTGATGTGAAGGCATTTATCATCCCAAGTTCAATTCTCATGACGGTGTAGGTGGCTTGGCAAAGAATTTCTAGACTTTTTGGTTGGCAATTTGAGGGACATGAGACACCCAGGATCTAACATCTCAGTTTTCAAGGGGTTAGATTGGACTTGCCAAATTTTAAGGTTGATTTTTGTTGAATCAAACACTCAATAGTAGCACATGTGGACTCTTAACCATACTCAAAAGCTTTCTAGTGTCGACAAGGTTGTTTAGAGGGTCTTTGTCAATTCCAGAAAGTTGTTATATAAAATGCAAATGCATCATATGGAGGGATTGGAGATGGAGAAGTGGGAAGCTTATTTATATCTATGAGATGAAGGATTTATGAGTCGATTAGGCACTCTTTTGATCTAGGTTTCTGCTTAAATAAAAGATGGGGGCATGCAAATACGATGCAGCATTGGTTTTTTGTATTTTTTTGATATTGTGTTTCCCTATTTCCAAAATTTTGGGGGATCATGTTTCTATGTTGTACCCATTTCAAAAACTCATACTCGTTTCCACATTTCTTGCAACTTAGCGTTGTGTGCAGAGGTGTTGCTATTATATATTGTGCAAACCAACCAAGAGAAGATCAATGACGAAGGAAATCAACTAGTTGTTGTCGACTACACCCAAGTAAACTAGAGCATGAATGTTGATAACAAAAACAAAAGACCAAGTAGATCGAACCAATCGACAATGATTTGTTGATGTTTTAGTAGCATTGACAGGTACTTCCACGTAGGTTTGTGTCAACATGTCGGAGTCATCATTATTACCTCTCAAAACCTTAGGAGATTCACTTTATTAGTGATTATGACATTTTTAATTAATGTGCGTTTAATTAAGTTAAATGCCTAAGTTCTTGGCATTAGTAACTTAAGTGAGAGTTAATTAAATCATGGTCGTTAGATCTAAAGTGAACGTGAGATTAGATCCCAACTGTTGATCACTTTAGGAGATCTAGGGTTTTGGACTTCGGGTAAACTCAAGGATATGAAAGGCAGCCTAAGTGAGAGGATGAAACACACAGAAAGTACATTGGAGCAAAGAAAGAGTCTTTGCTCATGTGTTTGTGTCACACAAAAAGTGAGAGAGAGAGCTCTCATTGATTGGGTGGAGAAGGACATTCATCCAAGTGTGGAGAGCAGGGGCTAAAGATAGGAACAAAGGGGAAGCAAGGGAGATAGCAACCAACCAGCAAGATGGAAGGATTGATCGTGAGGTTTGTAGGGCTTGGCTATCAGTTGTTTTGTCTTCCTCGGGTGGGCCATCAAAATCCCAAAATAATAATAATAAATCTCACAGAGCTAGTTTTCCCTTCAGGGATTTTTTTGGGGTTGTTTACCAAGAAATCTTTGTGCAATGTGTTATGGTTTCAGTTTTTATGCTTCCGTTGATTTATTTGGTTAAGTAACCTAGTTGTGCATTTAATCAATAAGTGATTTATTTGGATCTAAGTGTCAGGTGCTAGGTTCAGATAAACTAACATGGTATCAAAGCTACGGTTCTAAGGAAACCAGATTTGCTATGATCAAGTTTATTAGCAGCATGAATCTTTTTTATGCAAGCTTAAGTTGCGGGGTTAGCTGTGAGGATAAGAGAAAAAAAAATAAAGAGAGAGACAACAGTACTGTATGGCCGCCTTACAGCTAATTATTTTGTTGCAAATCCACGTGGAGATTGGTTGCCACAATCGGGCTCATGTGTAACAGCCACGGAGAGCGTGAGAGTTGGACTACTGGAAGAGAGACCAGGCAACAGATAGAAAGCCAGCACGCGAGGGAAAGGAGCCTACTAAGGTGATTGTGCTGCCACTGCTAAGGATTGTCATGGTTGTTGAGAGTAAGCCACCAGCCAAACAAGGGAGACAGCAGTGGAAAATCCGAGTGAGGATGGACAGAGGTCGCCAGCTGGGACGTGGAGACAGCACGGGCGGAAAGGTGAGTCTGTGTGGGCATGTGGTGTAGAAGTTGCCACAGAGAATGTGGGCGCATGGAGTAACCCGCAACCGGACGAGAAGGTACCAACTGAGGAGTTGCACACAAGTGACAAGGGTAGAGAAGCCAACAACAAGCTGGGCGTGGAGAAAATTGGTGGAATAGGTAACTGAGAGCAGGGTGGCGTGTGCAAAGGAGAGTCGGCAGAGCCGCCAGCGAGTAGAGGGCGCAACCGCCAGGTGAGGAACAACGGCTACAGGCCACTACAGCAGGGACAACCGCCAACGAAAAGGCACAGTCGGCAAGGAGAAACCGACCACGGGCTCAACCACCAGCCAAGGAGGCAGCCGGCAACAAGGTTGTCGCCGGTCGAGACAAGCCGGACAACAAGGCCAGTCAAGCTAGTCGACGAGAGGACCCAATTAGCAGAAGACAGTGTCAGGTAGCAGGCAGAGGTTTGGGCAGCCTCGACCAGAGGGCAAATGTCCGAGCAACCCCTTGACAGCGAGCAAAAATAGCCTAGCAGCACCCATAAAGGACTCGGGCATCCCAGAGAAGTACCCTGGCAGCAATAGAAGGTTGCACGCAGCTTCGGGCAAGGGTTTGAGCAACGGGCAACGTGTCCCCGACAGGGACCCGAGTGGCAAAAATTTGTCTTGAGTTGCTATGCGAGAAATAGCAAGCAGCAGAGTGGCAGAGAACAAGGAGCAGATAGCTCCAAAGGTTGAGCAGCTCAAAGGGAGTCGGCCTGAGGACCCAGCGAGCAAAAGACAGGTGTCGAGCAGCGGACGGAGGTCGAGGCAGCCCTGGGTAGTGGGCAAAGGTCCGAGCAACCCCTAGGCAGCAAGTTGAAATAGCCTAGCAGCGCCCAGAAAGGACTAGGGCAGCACAGAGAAGTACCCAGGCAGTAGCAGAAGGCTACAAGCAGCATCGGGCAGGGGTTCGAGCAACAGGTAGCGGTCCCTAGCAAAGATCCGGGTAGCGAACATTTGTGTTGAGTTGCTATGCGAGAAACAACAAGCAGCAGAGTAGCAAAGAACAAGGAGCAGTTAGCTCCGAAGGTTGAGCAGCGCAGAGGGAGTCAGCCTTCACGTTCAGGTCGACTCCCTCAAGGAGAAACCGACCACGGGCTCAACCACCAGCCAAGGAGGCAGCCGGCAGCAGGGCTATAGTCGACCGAGACAAGCCAGCAAACAAGGCCAGTCAGGCCAGTCGAGGAGAGCACTCAGTTAGCAGAAGACAGTGTCGGGCAGCGGGCAGCCTCGGCCAACGGGCAAAGGTCCGGGCAGCGAGCAAAAATAGCCTAGCAGCGCCCATAAATGACTCGGGCATACCAAAGAAGTACTCGGGCAACAACAGAATGTTGCACGCAACTTTGGGCAAGGGTCCGAGCAATAGGCAGCGTGTCCCCGGAAGGGATCCGGGTAGCAAAAATGTGTCTTGAGTTGCTATGCGAAAAATAGTAAGCAGCAGAGTGGTAGAGAACAAGGAGCAGGTAGCTCCAAAGGTTAAGCAGCTCAAAGGGAGTCAGCCTGAGGACCCAGTCAGCAAAAGATAGTTGTCGGGCAGCGGACAGAGGTCAGGGCAGCCTCGGGTAGTGAGAAAAGGTCCAAGCAGCGCTTGGGCATAAAGTTGAAATAGCCTAGCAGCACCCATAAAGGACTAGGGCAACCCAGAGAAGTACCCGGGCAGCAGCAGAAGGCTACGAGCAACTTCGGGCTGGGGTCCGAGCAACGGGTAGCGAGTCCCCGACAGAGATCCAGGTAGCTAAAATTTGTGTTGAGTTGCTATGTGAGAAACAACAAGCAGAAGAGTGGCACGGAACAAGGAGCAATTAGCTCTGAAGGTTAAGCAGTCAAAGGGAGTCGGCCTTCACGTTCAAGTCTACTCCCTCGAGGAGAAATCAACCACAGGCTCAACCACCAGCCAAGGAGGCAGCTGGTAGCAAGGTTGTAGCCGACAGAGACAAGCCAGCCAACAAGGACAATCAGGCTAGTCGAGGAGAGGACCCAATTAGCAGAGGACAGAGTCAGGTAGCGGGCAGAGGTTCGAGCAGCCTCGACCAACGAGCAAAGGTTCGGGCAGCCCCTGGGTAGGGAGCAGAAATAGCCTAGCAACGCCTAGAAAGGACTCGAGAATCCCAGAGAAGTACCCGGGCAGCAACAGAAGGCTGCACGCAGCTTCGGGGAAGGGTCTGAGCAATGGGCAGCGTGTCCCCGGTAGGGATCCGGGTAGCAAAAATTTGTCTTGAGTTTCTATGCGAGAAATAGCAAGCAGTAGAGTGGTAGAGAACAAGGATTAGGTAGCTCCAAAGGTTGAGCAGCTCAAAGAGAGTCAACCTGAGGACCCAGTCAACAAAAGACATTTTTCGGGCAACGGACAAAGGTCAGGGCAGCCCCAGGTAGTGGGAAAAGGTATGAGCAGCCCCTAGGCAGTGAATTGAAATAGCCTAGCAGCGTCGAGAAAGGACTAGGGCAACCCAGAGAAGTACCCGGGAAGTAGCAGAAGGCTATGAGAAGCTTCGGGCAGGGGTCCGGGCAACAGGTAGCGGGTCCCCGGCAGAGATCCGGGTAGCGAAAATTTGTGTTGAGTTGCTATGCGAGAAACAACAAGCAGCAGAGTAGCAAAGAACAAGGAGTAATTAGCTCTGAAGGTTGAGCAACATAGAGGGAGTCGACCTTCACGTTCAGGTGAGGAGTAGCCTTCCAAGTAGTCATGGTACGAGATGACCATGCATGATGCTCAGGAGGAGGAGGCTTCTAGGAGCACGATCAAAGGGAAGTCTTCAGAGACGAGTCCGAGCGAGATGGCAAGGATAGCTTTCATTTCAAAGGAAGCAGCCAATCAAGTGGATTGGAGAGCAGCCATGGTAGCAGATCTAACAGTAAAGACAGAGCCAACTCCAAGTGGTAGAAGTACCTTCCTTGCTAAGAGGGAGTGTTGATGTTTTAATAGCATCGGACATGAACTTCCATGTGGGTTTGTGTCAACACGTGGGAGTCGTCCTTATTACCTCTCAGAACCTTAGGAGATTCACTTTATTAGTGATTAATAAAGTGAATGACCTTTTTAATTAATGTGAGTTTAATTAAGTTAAATGCCTAAGTTCTTGGCATTAGTAACTTAAGTGAGAGTTAATTAAATCCTAGTTGTTAGATCTAAAGTGAACATGAGATTAGATCTCATTCATTGATCACTTTAGGAGATCTAGGGTTTTGGACTTAGGGTAAACTCAAGGTTATAAAAGGCAACCTAAGTGAGAGGATGAGAAACACAAGAAGTACATTGGAGCAAAGGAGTCTTTGCTCATGTGCTTGTGTCACACACAGAGTGAGAGAGTGAGCTCTCATTGATTGGGTGGAAAAGGACATTCATGCAAGTGTGGAGGGCAGGGGTCGAGGATAGGAACAAAGGGGCAGTAAGGGAGATAGCATCCAACCAGCAAGATCGAAGGAATGATCTTGAGGTTTGTCGGGATTGGCTATTTGTTGTTTTGTATTCCTCGGGTGGGCCATTTTCCCAGGACGGGAGCCCAGAATAATAATAATAAATCTCACAGAACTGGTTTTTCCAAGGGTAGTTTACCCAAAAAACTTTGTGAAATGTGTTATGGTTTAAGTTTCTATGCTTCTGTTGATTTATTTGGTGAAGTAACCTAGTTGTGCATTTAATCAATAAGTGATTTCTTTGGATCTAAGTGTTAGGCGCTAGGTTTAGATAAATTAACATGATTGAAGGATTGGTGAGAGGCCTCGCCTAGTAGAATTGTTTAAGATTATATAGGTATCAATGAGAAGAATGTATGTGCAACATTCACATATTGGGAACTTGTCAACTAGACGGTTGGCATTGGTCACTAAGGGAAGTCGAACCATTGTGTAACTGAAGGATGCAAAAGGCAAATGATTAACCACTAACTCTAAGAGATGGCAAATAAGAAGGCAGTCTACAAGATGGAGTTAGGGTTAGCTGGTTAGAGGATTGAGCAATAGAATGATCATTGGGAGAGTCGATTCAGTGATTACAATCAACGAAGAGGTTTGTTGAGAAGAAGAGAATAAGGATTTTCCCTCAAGAAAAGGAATGGATCGACTCTAATTGCTAGAGTGCCAAGTACTGTGAACCCAACATTGTGGAGATGGAATCCCAATGGTCGTGCAGATTTGTATATGTAAACATTCGCTAGTTAGAAAACTCTTAGACTGAAAATATATTGGAGTTTCTTCCCCAAGAGGGTTCTCCTTAAAAATATTGTTCTACTGTGTGTGGAATGTTGTGTGTACAATTGTCTTGTCTTTAGTTCTGTTGTTGCTTAACCAAGAAAGAGATTCTAGACCATTAATCAATCAGTTTAGATATCATTGATCTTGCATGCATATGCCAACTATATTTCGTATTTCGATGTTCTTAGTATGAAACAAGAAATATTACCTCATTTGTTATATTTGAGGTTGATCCCTCATGCTTCTTGAAGGCTTTCCACCATCTGTTAATGATTATATAGATTATTTTGTTACTAGAAATACATAAAACCCCTATAAACCCAATAAGTGTCCTTTTAGAAGCATAGCACCAAAAATAGTGATTTGCTCTCAAAAGTTCCAGTGTTACCAACATCGTGATATTATTGTATTTTGAAGAGCCRGCGACATTTTCCCGATATTTTTCAATACGTTAGTTTTGCCGACATTTTCCGATATTTTCCCCGATGTTTYCGATATTCTCTTTTCCAGACCCTTGGCGATATTTTCAATGACACGATGTTGGTAACACTGCTCAAAACCACTCAATACCCATTCCACAAACCTGTCAGAGAGAATCCAAAATGAAATGCCTAAGTATCTGATAAAATGCCACTTTGTAACCACCTTGCCTAGGAAATTGTCTTTGTTAAAATTAAATTAAAAAGTACCTAGGCAAGTGTTTCTCATCACCTAGGCACCTAAGGGGTGAGAAAGTGCCTAATGTGGACCCTAGTCATTTAATTTGTGAGATGCAAATTAAAAGGTGACTTTTTGAGACTTAGGGAAAGTGGGTAAGTAAAGTAATTTTATCCCCACCATTGATCTCGTCTAATCTCAACCGTTAGATGAGATGACCCTTGAGATTCCCTCATGAGGTCGATTAGGGTAAGGAGGGCACACCCATTGTGGGTTGTTGAAACATTTTTGAGAGAGAGCATTTTCAAGCTTGAGGAAGAGGCCATTTCTGCAAAGCTAGGGCATGCTTTCCAAGGCAGGAAACTAGCACGAAAATCGAGGCAGGAGGTATAGCATACACAGCAGGTCGTACAGTACGAATTTCGGGGCCCGTACAACCTTTTGTTGGCACAGAAATCGAGAAAGGGGAGAAGCATTAAATTCTGGCTATACGGTACGAATTTTCTCAGTCCATACGGTTGGTTCAGTTTTTGGCACAATTTTCAAGGAAGGTACAGCCACTGTACACAGGCCATACAGTACGGATTTTTACAGTCCATACAGTGTCTTTATTGCACAGAAATCAAGGAGACTTGATGTGAGTGTTTTCTGGAAAGTTTGGCACGATTTTCTAGGAGATCGTATAGCCATTAAATACCCAAAAAAATTGTTGCTACTGTTGGCACGAATTTCGAGGCACCCGTACAGCCAGTTGGAGGCACAAATATCGAGGAGCAGACCTGTACTTTGTTGCAGAAAATTTTGGAAAGAATTTTGAGGAGTTTTGCTCATTTCCTATGTGAAGACTTGGCACGGTTTTCGAGATAAGTTTGTCATTAAAATTTCTGAAGATGAATATGCTGTAACAGAATTTCTCAAAAGCTCACAAATAATAAAATCTCCCTCTCTCACTGGTTTTCCCCTTGTGGGTTTTTCCAGGGTCGCTGTTAGACCAAAAATCACTGTGTTATTTTCTGAGTTTAATGTGCTGCTGATATATTTTATTTCTGCATTAAAAACGATGTTCAGAATCCTCATGTTTTAGTTCTGAAATTTATTTTTATGTTGAGTTTAATTGGTTATCATAAATCTGAGTTTGGGCATTAAACATTGGCTGAAAAATCAGCGAGACTGAAACTGGGTTGGGGTCTGAAATTTTACATGGTATCAGAGCTGAGTTAAAGAGAAGCAGAAATATTTCATCAAGTCGAAAAATTGGGACAGCAGTCACTTCATCAGACAGAACTTTGAATTTTTCATTTTCAGCAGAAAGGGGTCAATGGCTACAGATTTGAGGGTTGAGGACAGACTTGATGGGGCACCAAACTTTGGTGCTTGGAAGGAGAGGATGATCTTGTTTTTGCAAGAAAATGAGTTGTGGGACATTGTTGAAAATACCGCAACACATCTTGTGGTTGTACCTACTGATACTACTCTTCTTGTAGCTTATAATAAGAAGAGTATCAAGGCTAAGAGGATTATTCTTAATGCCATCAAGGACCATTTGATTCCTCACTTGACGGAGAAGGCAATGCCTATGAGATGTGGGAGTCTTTGACGAAGTTGTACCAGAGTACAAATGAAAACCGGAAGATTGTTTTGAGGGAAAAACTGAAGAGCATAAAGATGACCAAGGCTGAAAATGTGGTCACATATCTTACCAGGTTGACACATGTGAGAGATGAGCTTGGAGTTGTGGGGGAGGCCATAGTTGACAGTGAGCTTGTGAGGACAACATTGAATGGAGTTTCCAAATAATGGGTTGTTTTTGTAGAGGGCATTGTGGCTAGGGAGAAGCTTCCCAATTGGGAACGTCTTTGGGATGATTTTGTTCAGGGGGAGACCCGAAGAGGTTATGTACATGGCAGTTCATCTACAGGTCATGATGAAGAGAATGTGGCTCTTGCTGCCAACAACAAGAAGAAGTTCAAAAAGGGTCCTAAGGGAGAAACAAACCAAAGGGTGAAGGGAAGAAGGATATGAGCAAAGTCAAGTGCTTTGCATGCCACAAGTTTGGGCACTATGCAGGTCAGTGTCCTAACAAGAAGAAGAAACAAACAGCAACTTCAGCAGCGGTGGAAGAGTTCTCCACCAAGTTTGACAAGGAATTTCCCTTGGTTGTGTGTCTTTCCACGAGGACCACTCATTCAAATATGTGGTATATTGATAGCGGTGCCTCTCGCCATATGACAGGGGTTCGCAAGCACTTGACAGATCTTACAGAGATTGGTGATGTTGAGGTGGTGCTTGGAGATGACCGGGTGGTCAAGGTAGATGGTTGTGGGACTGTATCATTTCAGAGGGAGTCTTTGCCTCCCATGTTGTTGAGAGAGGTCCTATATGTTCCAGGCTTGAAGAAGAACTTAGTATCAGTTTTTGCTATTGAGGAGAGGGGCTATGAGGTGTTGTTCCGTGATGGGCAGGTGCTCCTTTTCCCCAAGGGGTCTAGTATCAGAAACTGTATAAGCTTATGTTCCAGCCAGTGAGAGCATTGTTTCATTCTACCAACAGCAGTGACCTATGTGAGCTATGGCACAGGAGGATGGCACATTTGCACCATGGGGCTTTGAGGGTACTGAGGGAGATTGTGACTGGAGTTCCAAATTTTAGTACAGAGCACCAGGAGTTGTGCTTTGGGAAAGTACACCAAGACTGTTTTTCCTAGCAGTGACAGTAGAGCAGCAGGTGTCCTCGATCTTATTCATTCAGATGTATGTGGCCCGATGTCTTCGGCATCGTTGACTGGTTGTTTATACTATGTTATATTCATGGATGACTTCTCACAGAAGTCTTGGATTTTCTTCATGAAGACCAAAGGACAGGTCTTCAGTCAGTTCCAAGAATTCAAAGCTCTTGTGGAGAACCAGACAGGGAAGAAAATCAGAGTTTTGAGGACAGAAAATGGGGGTGAGTATACCTCCAAGGAGTTCATGGACGTTTGTGCAGGAGAGGGCATCAGGAGAGAGTTGATTGTTCCTTACAACCCACAGCAGAATAGGGTTGTTGAGAGGAAGAACAGGGCCATTGTTGGGGCTGCGAGAGCCATGCTACATAATCAGGGGTTACCACTATTTCTTTGGGTCGAGGCATGCTACACTGCAATTTATCTGCAGAACAGGAGTCCACACAGGGCAGTAGGGAGCATGACTCCTGAGGAGGCTTTTTCTGGGAAGAAGCCTGAGGTGGGGCACTTTCAGATTTTTGGGTGCATCACATATTCACATGTCCCTTCTAAGAAGAGGAAAAAGCTGGAGCCCACAACAGAGAGAGGGATCTTTGTTGGGTACAATGAGACTTCAAAGGATTTCCGTATATACCTTCCTTCCTTGAGGAAAACTATCTTGAAGAGGGATGTGAGATTTGAGGAGGACGGAGCCTTTAGGAAGTCACAAGGGACGGAGAGGGCTGAGCAGTCTTCACCTCAGATTCAGGTGAGTCCGTAGCAGACTACA
>ML843605.1:17232-40209 GCA_009831015.1 Picea engelmannii | reverse complement strand
GCGTGATGTATGCAATGGTTTGCACAAGACTAGATATTACACATGTAGTGGGAGTTGTGAGCAGGTATATGAAAAATCCAGGTAAAGAACATTGGGAGGCAGTAAGTGGATTCTCAGGTATTTGAGAGGTGCTTCTACTCATGCATTATGTTTTGGAGGTTCAGACACTTTTCTACAAGGATATGTTGATTTAGATATGGCAGGTGATAAAGACAACAGGAGGAGCACCAGAGGGTATGTTTTTACTATAGGTGGAACAGCAATAAGTTGGATTTTAAAACTGCAAAATGTTGTTTCACTTTCAACAATAGAGGCAAAGTATGTTGCTTCTACAAAGGCTAGTAAATAGATGATTTGGTTAAAGAGGTTTATGGAGGAATTGAGAAAGAAGCAGGAGAATAGCAGTTTGTACTGTGAGAGTGAGAGTGCCATTCATCTTGCAAAGAACTCAGCCTTCCATTCGAAGATTAATAATATACAGTTGAGGTACCAGGKACCACTTCATACGATTCACCTTGGAAGATGGACATTTGAAGTTGTAAAAGATACACACTAGTCAGAATCCCGTAGACATGTTAACAAAGAGAGTAACCAGGGAGAAACTGAGTTCCTGCTCAGTTTCAATTAGTCTTCAATAATGAAGATGAAGATGAAAAATTTGCCAGGTCCAAGTAGGTTCAGAGTTCAACATATACAACAACGATGGAGTTGTTGAAATCAGTCTCAAGTGTGAGATTGTTGGTGGTGGAGCCTGATTATTTTCACCCATACCTTGCATTGTGTTTGGCTTTGCCAACCTTGCAATATCATGAGGCCAGCATAGTTTATTTTCTTTGGAAAGTAATTTAACTTGTGACCCACTTATGCCCCGTATTCCCTCCCCTTGCCACTTTCGTGGATCTTGGATAACTAAGAAAGGGCAAAAAGACTGTGTGGCTAGTATAATTAGGCACTCAATCCACTCATTGTTTCAACCACCAAAATAGGGTGATTTGGGAGGCTACAAGGGGTTGAAGTCGGGAACGGATTCACGGTACTACCTGTCCTCCTTCTTGAGTGCCCAACATTTCCTTTTGGTTGAAGGAATAGGGATTTGAGGTAGTCACATAGTATAGGATTGTATCTCTCACATTCTAATTCCCCCTAACACAAGAGAGACTTAAAATCTATTAAAATCAACGAACTACATTCACAACACTTGCAATTTCAAGTTCAGTTATCTTTATTTTCAAGTTGTGAAATTTTACTTCTAAAGCAGTTTACTTTCCATGTGTTTTAACTTTCCAAGCATTTTAAATTTCAAGCTATCTCTTTCATTGTGAATATTTACTTGAGTTGATCTATCATTGTTTATTGGGTTGAAAGTATTATTTCAGTTTGAAATAATTGTTTAAAGCTAGAAGTCATTTCATTGTTAGAATCATTGTATAATTAATTCATTTTGTTTTTCATTTGGTAGATATATTTTGTAATTTTGTAATTAAACTTTGGGTGTGTTTTAGGCATTGGTCTATTTATTGTATCGTAAAAGAAAAAATTTCTTGTCATTTGAAAGTTGAATTTGCATTGCTTTTCATTGGGTTGGACATCTTGAAATAAAACCAAATTAACTCCTAGATCATTAATTAAAACTTAACATAGTTAAATAAGGTCTATCGCCCTTGGCTTCCCTAGGAGTGAACCTAGACGGAAGAAGTCTGGATTGAGGTGACAATGGGTCTAGACTTAGGCTTGTGCCTCCATGGACACACCAAGTGGTTTGGAGACTTCTCCATGTTGGTAGGTGTGTATAATGATGGCAATAAGATCAACCAACTCTGACTCCGAAGAATGAAGCTTCTTCTAGTTGGTTATCATGGGTGTGGACATGGGCCTACAATCCTGCATCTGGAATCTCCTCAGAATGTCAACAAAATACCTTCCCTATCCCAGAAAGATATGCCCGGCTCCTGCCAAACCTCCAATCCCAAGAAATAGTGCATTAGTCCAATGTCTTTCATCTCGAACTCTAAAGAAAGACTCCTCTCCTTGCAACTAGCTATGAGTCTCTCTACCCCTATAATGAAGAGATCATCCACATATAGCACAAGAATGAGAGGATCCTCCCCAACCACAATGAAGTAAAGGTTGGGATCCGCCTCACTCTTCTCGAAACCCATCTGCTACAAGTATGTATCAATCCTTGAATACCAAGCTCTAGGATCTTTCTTTAGTCCATACAAAGACTTCTTCAGTCTGCACAGATGAGAATATCTCCCATGCATCTCAAAGCCTTGTGGCTGCTCTATGTACACCTCCTCCTATATGAGACCATTAAGGAATGCAGTCTTTACGTCCATCTGATGGATCTTCCAACCCATCTTTGTTGCAATGGAGATCACTGCCCTGATCGAAGATATCTAGCAACCAGAGCTAAGGTCTCATAATAATATACTCCCTCAACTTGTGAGAAATCCCGAGCTACAAACCAAGCCTTGTACTTCTCAATGTTGCCATCAACAACATACTTGATTTTGTATATCCACCTAGAGGTCGCCACTGACTTTCCCTCAGGTCTCAGAATCACCTCCCAAACACCATTCTTCATGATGGAATTGTACTCTTTCACCATGGCATCCTTCCAGACCTGCTACACTGTTTCCGCCTCAAAGGTGGAAGGCTCACCATCACTAAACAACTGCAAAATCTCTTTGTAGGTTTACTCTCCCTCACAGTCTTCTTGGGATTCCCCACAGATCCTTGAGCTTCCTTCAAGGTGTCCTATAAGAATTTAGGTTGCCTCTTCCCTAAAGTAGCATCATGTGGAGGGGACTCCATCTCAATCCCAATACGAAGACTGAGTACCTGAAGATGATGATCCTGAGGTCATCTGAGAAACAATACTCTTTGAACTGGTAACTTGAGGACCAGTAATCTGTGACCCTGTCACATGTGGACAAGTATCCCTTGAAGCAGGTGGTCCTGAACACTGTGGGACAACACACTGCGAAGAACTCACCTGAAGCTGAGGAGTCTGCTACACCCCCTGCTCAATATCCCGTGACCCCCTAAAGGCTCTATCCTCCTCAAACCCCACATCTCGTTGCACAATTGTCTTCCTCAAGGAGGGGATGTATATGCGAAAATACTTTGAGGTCTCTCTATACCCAACAAACATGCCCTTCTTTGTTGTGGATTCTATCTTTGTCCTCTTCTCAGAAGGGACATGTGAATATGTAAGGCACCCAAAAATCCTGAAGTGTCCACTCTTAGGCTTCTTCCCAGAGAAAGCCTCCTTAGGAGTCTTATCCCCCAAGACTCTGTGTGGACTCATGTTCTACAGATAAACTACAGTATTGCATGCCTCATTTCAAAGAAAGAGTAGTAGCCCCTAATCATGTAACATGGCTCTCGCAGCCCCAACAATATCCCTACTCTTCCCCTCAGCAACCACATTCCATTGTGGGTTGTAGGGAACAATCAATTCTCTCTTAATGCCTTCTCTTACAAAAAAGTCATTGAAATCATTGGAGGTATACTCACCTCCATTTCGTGATCTTAACACTTTGAATTTATTCCCTGTTTGGTTCTCCATAAGAGATTTGAACTCTTGGAACCACTTGAAGACCTGTCCTTTGGTCTTCATGAAGAAAATACAAGACTTCCTGGAGAATTCATCAATTAAAATGACATAATACTCAAATCCACTCAAATATGTAGAAGACATAGGACCACATACATCAGAATGAATCAAATCAAGAATACCTGCTACTTTGTTTTCATTGCGTGGAAAAATAGTCTTGGTGTAATTCCCAAGAGCACACCCCTTGCACACCTCCTGATGCTCTATACTAAACTTTGGAACTCCAGTCATAATCTCTCTCAATATCCTTAGAGTCCCATGATGAAAATGGGCCATCCTCCTATTCCATAAATCGCAAAGGTCACTACTGTTGATGCCATGCATCAATGCTCCGGTTGGCTTAAACATGAGCATCTACAACTTCTTATGTCGGATCCCAATCACTTTGGCAGAAGTGACACTGGATCCCTTAGGATACAAGAGCACATTCCCATCACGGAACAACACCTCATATCCCCTATCCTCAATAGCGGAAACTGAAATCATGTTCTTCTTCAAGCCTAGAACATATAGGACATCTCTCAACAAAATGGGAGGTAGAGACTCCCTCTAAAATGAAATTGTTCCACTACCAACTTCCTTGACCACTAAGTCATCTCGAAGCACCACCTCAAGATCCCCAATCTTTGTAATATCTTTGAAATACTCACGAACACCTGTCATATGGCGAGAGGCTATGTTATCAATGTAACAAATGTTGGTAGATGGTGCTCTAGATGAAATACACACAAACAATGAATACTCCTTCTCAAACCTGTGGGAAAACTCCTCCACATCTATTGAAGTTTTCGTCTGCTTCTTCTTATTAGGACACTATCCAACATAGTTCCCAAACTTGTGACATGAAAAGCACTTGACTTCGCTCATGTCCTTCTTCCCTTCACCCTTCTGCTTGTTCCCACCCTTGGAACCCTGCTTGGACTTGTTCTTTCGTTTAGCTGCACGTGCCACATTCTCCTCTTCATTACCTATGGATGAACTCCCTTGCAGATATCCGCTTTGAGTTTCCTCTTGTATGAATTCATCCCAAAGACGATCCCACGGGCATATTTTCCCTTGCAACAATGCCCTCAACGAAGACAACCCATTGTTTGGTCACGCCATTCAAAGAATTCCTCACAAGTTCACTATCAGCAAAAACCTCCCCAACAGCACTAAGTTCATCCCTCCTCTAAGTTATCTTGGTAAGATAGGTGGCAACACTTTCAGTCCTGGTCATTTTAGATCTCTTTAGTTTCTCCCTCAATACCATTTTTCGATTTTCATTGGAACTTTGGTAAAGTTTGGTTAAGGAGTCCCACATCTCCTAAGCATTGGATTTCCCAGTCACATGCAGAATAACATGGTCCTTAATGGCATCAAGGATGATTCTTTTAGCATTAATATTCTTCTTAGTGTGGGAGGCCAAAAGAGTAGCATCTGTAGGCACCATCATAGGATTCATTTGTGTGTTCTCCACAATGTTCCACAACTCACACTCCTGCAGAAGCAACCCAATCCTCTCCTTCCATGAGCTAAAATTAACAACTCCATCCAATTTATCCATGTTGTCACCTTATACACACCTGGGAGACGTGGAACAAATACTCAATCCACTCAGTGTTTCCTTGGGGTAAAGTGAGAGTTAAGGTGTTGTCACCTAATCCTCAACTCCTTTGTCTAGGCCAACTCCTAGCAAAGCCAAGGGGGGGTAGTCCCTAATAAAATAATCTAAGGCTTAAACTTAAATCTAAGCAACTAGTATTATAGGAGTTTATTGCATTAACCAATACATAAAGAAAATTTATTTTAAAGCATACATAGATCCATTAATCACCACAAGATACATAAAAGATACTTGCATAAAAAGGATACTTGAGATAATAATAGATGCAAGTAAATTAAATGATGCTTCAAAGTAAATGACTGAAAGTAAAGTAGTTGAAGCAAATGGATTTGTAAATGTTGAATTGATACCAGTGCCTTAAAAGTATCGTGGGCAATTTAAATCACGTATTTTATTAGATTTATTGATGGTAGGTTAATGAGTAAATTTTATTGCAAGAAAATAAAGTGTTTGACTCAACTAGATTTGGCCTCTCGAGAGGTTATCCCTTTATCTCTAAGATTTTCTGAGAACTTTCTGAAACCCAATGGTTCCACCAACAAGCCCACTAGAGGTGCCGTATGTCCAACACTGAGGGGAACAAGCCTGAGGTATTCAGTGAAACTTCGCACACTTCCCCTAGGTGGTTCTTAAAGCCAAGCAATAATTCTCTTTTGATATTTCCCTATTAATCTATCACCACTGACCAGACCAACGTGTGTGAAACTTACTCCCAGAAGATCGAGACAATCTCGCAACTGGAAGGGTCAGGAACCGCACTGGGAGTTGAGGGGAAATATTTATTTTAAACAAGAAATAAAATTGTTGAAAGTAAATGTTTTCTAATTACTAGTCTTCACTGACTAGCCTCTTTCGAAGAGTTGAGCAGATGGTTTATTGCCAACTTTGAAATTGCATGAAATAAAATCTAATCTAGCAATTAGTGTTCTACTTTGCAAAAGGGGAAAACTAAGATAGCAATTAAAGTATTACTTTCCAACTTGAAATCCAATCTATGTGTTTGTTGTTGCAAACTTAAAAGCAAAGAAAGAATAAAAATTGAGAACTTGCTCCAAGACCACAACAACAACCCCCTAGGGGGAAACACAATGTGAGGCCTCCCTTGGCTCACTTATTTAATTCAATTGGTTACAACTATCTCTTGAAGAGACTTTTGATCTCTTTACAATAGAGATAAATATCCTTATAAATGGATCGAAAATGAAAATTACACTTTTACAACAATTTTCAAAGATATAGGAAAATTTTGGGGGTTGTTGACCACCTATTCAACTAGGGGGTCAACTCCATGTACCATGAAGATATGCATCATCAGATGCTAACAGTCAGAGACTATTTGGTTCTACAGGGCAATTTTTGCCTCCAGCACACATTTTTGTAAATGGAATTTCCGCTACTCTGCGTGGGATAATAATGTAATAGGTTTGCATGGATCATAGTTAGGTCAGTTACCTTAATATTTATTCATTAAAAGAGTTCCTTTCACTGAGTTATTTTTTATCCTCAGGTTATTAATTTGGCCTAACCAACCTGTTGATGGGTCTTAAATCCCTTGATTCAACAGCAGGAACCAAACC
The DNA here is from genome assembly GCA_009831015.1 of Picea engelmannii. Taxonomy (NCBI): domain Eukaryota; kingdom Viridiplantae; phylum Streptophyta; class Pinopsida; order Pinales; family Pinaceae; genus Picea; species Picea engelmannii. The sequence goes on along the minus strand of ML843605.1, from coordinate 33,404 downwards.
CGCCATCGAGGCCCAATTAGACTCTGCAACGTTTGAGATGGAATGGTTCTCCAGATCTTGCGATCCGAACAATTTACCGATGGGCTTTGTGTTTTCTTTTGATGGTCCTCCCTTCAGATAGGACTGTTATGTTTCTATATCTTCTCCTAAGTGGGACTATTTTGAGAGATGCAAGATGGCATAAGCCAACTTAACAAGTGATAGGGTTGAGTTCTAACTACTGGGAAGAGGTTGAGATTGGGATAACCCGCTGATCAAACATGCAGGCAATGATTCTACACCAAAAGGCCTAGTAATAATACATTAACTGAATGAGCATCCAATTACTGCATGAGAATCTAACTAACCGAAAGAAAAAACATATGTAATCAAGATAATTGCAAGCAAAATAATTCATCTACCATAACATCCATCACATAACAACACAAGGATTTACCTTCATCATTAAAGTAAAGAACATAAAAACATTGCACTAGATAACTTGACAACATAATCGATTGCTCTTACTCATTTATTGCATCATTCTGGGAACATGATAGGAAATAGTTCTTCTCCAAACTCCAATCACATACATCTGATGAAAATAGCCTGTCTTTGGTCCAGAAGGACTTCTCAACTCATAGCAGTCTCAAAATAATTATCAACAACCACAAAGAAAGAGTTCTTACAACAACCATCGACCCCTTTACTAATTGGTCGATGCCTCTACTTATAATATAAATTTTTAACTGTAATTAACGGCTAAATACAGTTTGAACCGAACAAAAATCGCCACGTGGCATGGTCATTCAATAGTTTCCTTAATAGTCCATTTGGGATACTTCTTAAAAAGGATGACTTCTTTCATATTCAGACCAATTGATAAACAGATCTTCACAGGTTCGGGCCCATGGGAACCTGTGTTGTTCCATAGGTACAGCATATACTCCTCTAATATTCACAACATGCGCTCGGTACTTCACCAAACTGGAGTTCAGCTGTTGCATCATGGCTCGAGCTTTGATCGAGTGTTCCACGAATTGTTGCACGTGCCCTAGCTTTGCATCGACGACCTTTGCGCACTCTTCGGCCCATAACAAATCTCGTTCGGTGGGTCTCTTGAACATATTACTTGGGCCGATAACTGGTTGGGGCACCGCACTCGAAGAGCCTAGAAACGTTCATTGCACCGATGATTTAACTTCGACGTTCGTTTCAAATCCTTCAGCGAAGCCATAGGATGAAATTTGTTCGGTAATCGGGAGGTTTCTTTCCTGCAATTAATACAGTGGGAGTATAGCGATTTTAAACCAATTTATGATACGACGCAAATAAATTGAAAAGACTAATACGTACCTGTGTAGCCCACTAGTCTCAGTTATTTAATACTTACTTGATCTCAGTCGCTCCTTTGAATGACTTGTGATGACCTAGCCGAAGCTGTTGCTCCTTTGATTACAAGGAATTATGTTAGCGTATCATGGGGTGGAAAATCAAGTACAACACACAAACGCTTTCCTTAAATCGTCATATTAATTATTCGACCTTTGGTGCCCAAAAGAGACGTCGAAGGCGAGCGTGCATGTGTATATTTTCAAAAGGTCGGACGCCATAAAAGGAAATCTGTTAAATGCTTCCATAATCTGTAATATCAAGCGTGTAAAACATCATTAGTTGAAGAATGAAGGTCTAGGGAGAGATCAGGAGGATCATACCGGACGTTACCTGTAACTCCGTTTAGCGGCGTTTACATGCTCTGGATTGCATCCGCCGAACAACTGTGGTGCGTTGATTTTTTCAAATACCATGTTGCAAGACGCGAGTGTCTTATTGGCACGCTCTGTTTCGCTCCTCTTTTTTCTATAAATTCCAGGAGTTTTGAGGGAGAACTTGCTCCTATGCCGAGCTTATAATCTCCGGAGTTCTGGTATAGTGAATTCGTCTTGGTGAAGTCCTGTGTAGATGTTCCCCGTCCTCTGTGGACCCCCGAGTCATCACGTTGTTGCATAATGGGATCTCCGTCCAGCAAGGGACGGGGTCTACGGAGTAGCCGGAGTGCCAGGTCCGAGCCCCACCGTGCTTGGGATTATTTTTCACTAGCCTACCGTGTTCTTGAAAGCCCAACAAGAGGTGCACGTCCCGTCATGGATACGATGCCAGCATCTCCTGCGAAGCTCATGGTGAAAAAGGATATGTCTATCAGAGGTATGACGATAACCGTGTCTCCTCAGGCACCGAAGCCGCAGGGAAGAGGGAGGCCTAAAAAGGGTAAGAAGAAAGGGGAGGACCACCTCCCGGTTGAACTAGGCGTACGTTCAGTCATTGAGGAGCCTATGAGGTCCACCCACTAGTTGGTGCCAGTTGGGACTACCGGTAGAGAAGGTGGGAGGAAAAAAGGAAGTGAAAGAGCATCGGGCTCTCCCGAGGAGAGTTCTACTCAGCAGTTAGAACGGGCTAAACTGACGATAGCCGAACTTTACCAGGAGAACAGAGAGTTGTGGCGTCAGTTAGCGATGAAAGATCAAGAGATACCGTCGTCGTCGAGTCGTTTAGGAAGCACGATTTGGCTGCAGAGGCGGATTCGGGAAGCAAAAGATACAATTGTGCAACTACACGAGGCACAGCGGATGGCGGAAGAGAAGAACACAGTGCGAGGTGCGAGTAGTAACCCGAGAAAAGTTCGTGTGAGGGAGAGGCATAGTGGGTGATCTTGTGCTTTGCGCTTCTCCTGAGTGATGCTTGGATCAAATTCCTTTTTGCTTTTCTGTTGTAAAGAAATTTGTCCTTTTACTGCCACCGGGCCAGTTGGTCATGGTGTTGACGTGGCTTAGTTGTATGTAATGCGGACTTGGCGGGACTCCTTTAACATTAAGTATCATAAATATTTTGAATGTATTATGCTTTCCTTATGGATGCAAAGGAAAAAATTAACTGTGTTTTCTCATCAAATTATTAGATTGTGCAAATTATTAGATCTTGTAATCGTTATTGTGGCACTGTGGGTTTGTTGATATGTTTCCCTTTTTGTAAAATTTTTGATATTATTTGATGCTTACGTGGCATTATTGACCCTGGGTCATTAGAAACATTTAGCTATAAAAGACATTCATTGATAAATAAGGATCTTGCTTGGGGCCTCGCTCGCATCAAAAATATTAAAACCAGATATTGCGGGTACCGACACCAGGTGGTATTGGGAAAAGGTAAATTTTTCCTTTGCGGGTTAACACATTATAACATCTTTGATGCCTAAAATATATCGGGGGTCAGAAGTCGGCGATGTTGTTCCTTACTTTGGCGCGATGCTTAATAATAATACTACATTTTTCTGCCGAAACCGGATGGATCGGCCTTCGGCAACATCCTTCTCGAGACTTAATCATGGGAATGAAACATTTTCATCGCCCGACACCGATGAAGGTCGACGCTCAGTTATTATGACTTCCCGAACGGTTTCCGCCACCTTAAGCTATCGCCGATGCCAAATTTCTCAAGTGAGTCGGGGAAAACTTTGGGTTGTTGATTCGTGCAGACAGTTGACGAAGAAGATTGAGTGGTACCCAAAAAATAAAATGTTCATAGATTTTTTTAGGGTGTGTTGAGTGCTCAACACAACCTCATTAATTTCCCTTGAGTTTTTTACTCCCACTATTAATAAATCCTCCAAAGTGGTGAAGGGCGTCCTAATGGATTCATCCTATGGTGGCTATTATTTAGGAATGATGTAAATGACCATGTAAGACAGCTCAAAAAGTTTCGCGGAATTTCTTCGAGTCTAAATAGGTTTTTTTTAATTAATTAAAATTTCCTAAGGTTGGAAATTTAATTAATTAATTAATTAATTAATTTTTGATAAATATTGTAAAAACTAGGTCCTTTGGATTTTGATAGAGGTATTTGTGCTCAAAAGAAATGGAATGAAACCCCCTACACCCTTGGACCAAGTTTCAGCTCAGTCGGACAACTCTTGCTAGGTGTTTTTCCACATAGGAGTCTTAGTAAGATAAAAACAATTTTAATTGCTAATCCGTGACATGGGAAAAATGTCAATTTTGTAATAATTGAATAATTGGAGTAAAGTAAAGGTGGATAATGATGAAGAGAGACATATCCTAACCTACCCAAACCATTCCCAACCTTTACACACCCCCTTGACTCACTTCCCAATTGAACCCTCACACCCCTCATGGGGAATTGCGCCCCCCTTCCATGTGAAAGTTAATATCTTTATTTAATTCAAATCGTGGTCCCATCCCTCATGAGGTGTGCCTTTCTTAAGCCTCCCACATCACTTTGGAGTGTGTCCCACACACTCACTCACACTCCCACTCAAGAAATCTCATGCCCCCTTGGGATTTGTGCCCCCTCTCTAGAAAAAAGTGGAAACATGTTTGAAAAAAGTTGAAAACTTGCTTCAAAGAAAGTTGTGGGTCCCTCTCTTAGCCTATGCGCCTTGCTCAATCTCCCCATGTCCCACTCCATCCCACTCCCACCTGCTATTCTCATCTAAACCTAAAAGTTATGTGCCCTCCTTCCTTGGACTCATCTTAAGCTTGGGTTTTGACACTTGTCAAAGATCCAAGAGGGGTCTCTTTGCCTCTCAAATTACAAATGAGACCTCTCCCTCACTTATTCCTCAGCATTCTTCTGAGTATTGTTATGCTACCATTTTATTACTGTCTCTCTCTCTTTCTCTCATTATTACTGAAATGTAGAGTAGTATTGCTTGGGTAAATTTTGTTTACTTAGCTAGGTTTAGCAATAGTGTAGTTGTTGGTCTATATGCCTTGTATTTACTAATGATACTAACTTTGTTGTGCTATTAGTGCATGCAATCCATTATCTACTCATGTCTCACATTTTATTTGAAGTTTGCAGGTTATCTCAAAGAGCATTGTTGGCATAGATTCGAGGGAAGATCTACCCTCATCACTCATTAAAACTTCATAATATTTTCCATTTATCTTTATGTTCTTATCATATTCAGATTTTGGTTGTTAACGCTCTTAGATAGGTCATTTCAATACTTCATATTTCTAGTTTTATATGTGGAAGATTTCTGTTGGAAAACATAAATTTTCTTAACGTTTTGTGAGTGTGTTGCAGGATTTTCAGCAAACAATAGCTTGCTGATTTTTGCAGGTTCTTGTCAGGTCAAGGGTGCATGCTACCCGTTTTCAGTCACAACACATTCCCAAAGGCCTCCTTCTAAAGTGGTAACAAAACCCTTCTTTCTCCTTCTCTCTAAAGCATTGTAAGCAATCCCAAAGGGGGTCCCCAAGTGGCTTGCCTTCTTGTTTTGATTTCCTCTTTCATTTTCAGTTTTAGCTTAGTTTATTTTCTACTTTTCTTTTTATTTTCTAACCCCCTAGCTTAGTTATGGATGTCAAATATGATTATGGTTAAAATTATCTAGAGTAGATCTCACACAACAAATGCTAGTTTAGGCCCATGGAGGTATAAGATTTAATCTCTTGCTTTAATCTTTCTTTACTTGCATGCACTTGTTCTTTAAGCATTTATCCTTCACATTTGCAAGAAAACATGGGTATATTAATGGTGTGAAGTAATCTTTTCATTTCAACATTTATTTGACGTTCTCTATATGCTTCACATGCAATAGCTTAATAATATGGAACTTTTCTTTCATTGTCCTAACATTTCGGTTTTGGCCCTGCTGGTGCATTTTTGGGCAAGTAAAACTCATAGTAATACACTCAAACACCTGAAAACAGTTAGTCCATAGGACTAATAACTTACTATGACTAATAGGGCACCTTTATCGACCATCTTCGCCATTTAAAACGGGGACTAGAGGAAGCAACAGAAAGGTGATAGGTCGGGGACGGTCTCGTGGCGCTCATCGTCCTTTTCCGAGAGTACTCTTTTTCTTGGGCTGACCTGTGGAGCTAGGATAGGCCTCGTTTCCATACTTCTTGAGCACCCAACAGTTACTTGGTAAAAGCGGGGGAGTATTGGGTTGACACTTAGATAGGATTGAAGCATTGCTTAATATTTATTTAAATCAATCCTTAATCTACAACTTTGGGCAATCTACATTTACATGTGCAAGCACATTTATTTCATATTTACATTTACATGCAAGTTATCTTTGTGAGTTGTGGATTAGTTATCTAAGTGGTCATATTTGTGTTTTGGAACACTTTTCCTTTCACGCATATTTCATTGAGTATTGTTCTTATTTTATGGTGTGATCCCTCAAGAAGTTGCGCATCCTCTTGGAGGCACTATCGTGTTGAGTCTTGAGTGATTGGTTTCGCCATTGAGAGAAGTCCAATAGAGTAGTGCATCCCTCTAAAGGAGACACTCTATTGTGAGCATGCTAGGCTTGTTGTGTTGATGGTTGTCTCACGTTGATTATCTTTAATTCCTGCACATACAAGCAAGTTGTTAGTTAGTATTTGTATATCTTGTATTCATTGTATCTATTTTATTCTAACTTTGTTATAATATTCAGATATTCATCATTGTATCTTTGTATCTAATTTTTATTTAGTCTTGTTGTAATCTTAGTAATCTTTGTAATCTCGTGTAATTAATCTCCCTTAAACTTAGTGGACCCCTTGCCCAATCCTAGGCACTAGTCTTAGTTGTCCTGGGAAAAGGTTTAACTGTTCATTCTAATTTTTGCATCTTGCATTGCTGATTTACACCATAGGATAAATTCTCCCGCAACCATTTAACTAATTGAAACCAGATCCTAGAACTTAAATTCTAAATCTCATCTAGAAACTAGGGTCTACCCCCCTTGGCTTCCCTAGGAGTAAGCCTAGACAGAAGAGGTTCAAGTCAAAGTGACAATGTGGGCTTTGAACCTAGGCATTGTGCCTCCAAGGAAACACTAAATGAGTGGGACTTAGCTCATGTTTTCAAGTGTGTATAAGGACGACAACATCTTTGGCGCCGTTGTCAGGGATAAGTCTTTTATCCTTGGTCAAAACGACTTAACTTATTCTTTAAGAACTAAACAATAAAAAATTTATTCCCTAAAATTTTTTGAACTTGCATTGGTTGATTTCGTGTGATTCTTTTCCAAGTGGTGACTCCATTGAACAAATCTTTTAGGTATACTACTAGGAGCACTTCACAAGGACTGATTTATTCTTTTCCTGAACCCGAAAAGGTCTATAGGAGGAGGCTAAATTCCCTTGTTCCTAGGAGGCTACTTGAAAGTCTTGGAGAAGAATCACTCACTGATATCTAATACTTGTTCCAAACTAATAATCAAAAAACTGTTAATAATCCCACTAATACTCCTAACGCAACTATGAGTGTGTTTTTGAGGCCTTTGAATTTCGCAGCAATCCAAGGTGCCCCTCACCAAGTTCCTGAAAAGGCTATTGATAAGCTGCCCACTTTTCATGGAAACAATGCCATTAGTGCCAAGTCTCACATATTGAATTTCAAGATGTGTGTTGAGAGATATTGTCGGGGTCATGATGAAGAAGTTGTAAAAATGACCTTGTTTGTGTATTCACTAGAAGGAGATGTTGCTGAATGGTTTACTGATTTTGATCCAATAAAGTTTAGCACCCTTGATGAAATTTTGGAAGAGTTTAGGAATATATGGGTTGATAAAAAAGAACATAGATTTCAATTAGCTTCTCTCACTTCTAGTCATAAAAAAGAAAATGAAACTGTGGAAGAATTCAACACTAAGTTTAATAGTTTGGTGAAGAGTCTTCATGCTGATATTCTACTTTCAGATGCGGCAATATTAATATATTATATGGAGGCGTTTGAAGGGGAAATGAGGTATTCCTTAAGGGATAAGTATCCTCAAACTTTAAAGGCAACACAAGCTACAACTATATGAAAGATGCTAGGAAGTCCAATATCCCTAGTTTTACAAGAGGTTGTTCTTCAAAGGTTAATGATGAAAAGACGAAGAAAGTTGAGGGTCAAGAGTCATTAAGTGATGGAATTAAGGAGTTGACCCAACTAATTAAGCAAATGGAGATAAACCATGCCAATCAAATCAATGCCTTGCAAAATAAATTGATTACTATGGAGAGGTACCAAAATAATAGACAACATCCTAGGCCAAACGATAAGTGGCCAAAGAGACCTTCTCAACATGAGCAAAGGCCACCTAATCCTTTTGAATCCACCAACTTGGTAGAGAATCACTCCATACCTTATTGTAGGCCTTATGGTGAGTTTCAAGAGGAAGTTACTTGTCCAGTTTTCCTTGAGGGTTGTTATGATGATGATTATGGAAGTCATGGAATTGCATAAGTTAACATGTGTGGCAGGAAGTACAATGTTGGCATGTATGATTGGATGGATTATGCTGAACATGGGAATAGTGCAAGTTTTATGAATAATGTTGTCGATAAAGCAACAAAAAAATTTGGGCCTAAGCCCACTCCCCAACAGGTTGCAGAAATGGCTAAGTATAGGGGCATTACATACCAAAGGAATGGAAACAAAAGTCAAGATAAAGGTCAAACTAGTGTTCCCAAGGTATCTTGAATCCCTCCTAAGTCAAATATGCATGTTAACTCAGATTTGAATATTGATTTAGGTGGTTGGATAAGTAATGCTAAGATGTTAGTTCCAGTGTCAGAACTTATGAAGATCCCTTCTCAAAGGGAAAAATTACTTAAAACCATAGAAGACCCCTCTCAGAGTTTTGTTGATAGGCAACCAACAGTGGCTTACCAAGACACACTCATTATTTTACAGAATTGGGATAGGGGGAATGAGAAGAATCAACCTTTCTACCTTTCTTTGCTTGTGAATGACAAAGTATTACACAATTTCATGCTAGATTCAAGGGCAAGTTCAAATTTTATGACTAAGAAGATAATGGAGCAATTAAACTTAAGGATGTCTAGACCTTACCATAAAATATGTGCCACGGATAGTAAAACGATTGACGTGCATGGATTGATTAAAGGTTTACAAGTACACTTAGCAGTCTTTCCGGACATCGTGTTTGAAATGGACATTGTGGTGATTGATGTTCGGGATGCTTGGGGAATGTTGATAAATAGAAAGACAACTGCAAATTTGGGTGGTAATTTACAAATGGATTTATCTTATGCCACCATCCCTACTCTAGATGGAAATACCTTCAAGTTGAATAGGGAAGTGTTTAGAAGGTATCACATTGAAGACGCAAGAAACCCCAAAAATGAGTTAAAATATAATGAGGATGGTCTTGGTAATTATGCCATCTTGTCTAAATCTATTGTGCCTTTAGAGGAAAATGTTCAAGATGATAGACTGGATGAAGTATGGTACATGAATTTTGATGGTGCTTTTTCTAGGGCTGGAAAAGGTGTTGGAATCATGCTTCAAGCTCCAAGTGGTAAAATGTTTAAGTTTGCTTATAGATTGGAGTTTGATGCGACCAATAATGTGGCTGATTATGAGGCCTTGCTGCTTGGTTTGGAAATTTGCAAAGATTTGGGTGTGAAATGTTTAAACATCAAGGGGGACTCAGATTTGGTCATACAACAACTTAAGAATAATTTTTCTTGCAAATCAAAAAGATTGAAAAGGTACGTGAATGCAATTTGGGACTCCATTGGTGATCTTGATGCTTTAAACCTTATTGCTATTCCTAGAGAACAAAATTCTAAGGTTGATGAACTTGCAGTAGTTGTTTCCACACTTCAGCTTTTAGATGATTTGATTGAAGAGAATATTTCAATGGAAGTAATTTTTAGACCCTCAGTTCCAGATAATATGGATCATTGGCAAGTTTTTAATGATGATAAACATGTTATTAAGTTCTTGACTCATATGTATGAGTTTTCTGATTTTGGTATCAATGAAAAAGAGGAGGGTTGTAACTATACTGGAGATGATGATATGTTAAATCCAATCCCTAGGCGGGTTGTGACCCAAGAGAAAGGTTTTGATAGACAAGATGGTCACAAACGAAAAGAAGAGTGAAAAGAAAAACTATGTGATCACTTGGAAGTCAACATTGGAAGTTATCAAGAGCCTAGGATGATAAAAGTGGGCAAAAATACCCTTATAGAAGAAAGAAAATAAATTGTTAAGTTATTAAAAGAATATAGGGATGTTTTGGCTTTCAATTATGATGAACTCAAGGTCTATAGGGAGGATGTGATTCAACATGTGATTCCTTTAAAGGAAGAGACTAATCCCTTTAGACATAAATTGAGGAAAATGAACCCCAAGTTAGCTCCTTTGGTCCAATAGGAGTTACAAAAAATTCTAGAAGCAAGAATCATAGCCCAGACTAGACATTATTCATGGTGTTCAAATTTGGTTTTCGCTAGGAAGAAGAATGGAACGATTAGGCTATGTATTGATTTTAAGAATTTGAACATTGCATGTACAAAAGACCACTACCCCCTTCCCAAGATGGAAACTTTGCTACAAAGAGTAGCAGGATCAGGAATGATTTCCATGCTTGACAGTTTTTCAGGTTATAATCAAATAACACTCAAGGCGTAAGATAGGCATAAGACCACTTTTACTACTCCATTGGGAACCTTGGAATTTAAGAATGCCATTTGGTTTATCAAATGCTGGAGCTACTTTTCAAAGAGATATGGATTATGCCTTTAGGGGATTAATTGGAATATTAATTGATATATATCAGGATGATTTGAAAGTTTTTTCTAAGGATGAAAACAATCATATTGGTCACCTTAAACAAGTTCTTGAAAGATGTAGAGAATTTGGAATTTCACTAAATCCCGCTAAGTCAATCTTTGGGGTGACTGAAGGTAAATTATTGGGCCACATAATTTTGAAATATCGGGTCAAGTTAGACCCGGAGAGAGATGAAGCGATTGGAAAGGTACCCTTGCCTGTTTCAAAGAAAGCTCTCCAATCCTTCTTAGGCCAAACCAATTTTGTTCATAGGTTCATTCCTAACTATGCTGAGATCATGAAACCTATATATAAGTTGCTTAAGAAGGATGTTAAGTTTGAATGGAATGATGAAAGTAAGAGAGATTTTGAAAGTATTAAAACTGCCATATCTGAAGCTCTCGTCCTCATTAGCCCAGATTATACTAAGGACTTTTAGATTTTCTCTTTTGCTTCTGAAGACCTATTGTTGGTGTATTGCTTCAAAAAAATGATCAAGGCCATGATCAACCCATTGCGTATATGAGTAGGGCCTTGCAAAATTCAGAATTAAAGTATCCCATGTTTGAGAAACAAGCATATGCCTTGGTGAAGGCACTCAAACATTTCAGAGTCTTCATTGGATATTCCAAAGTGATTGGTTATGTTCCTAATTTCGAAGTTAAAAATGTTTTATCTCAAGTAGAAGGATCAGGATCAAGGGGTATATGGATTGCTAAGATCCAAGAGTATGATTTAGAAATCAAACCCACAAAATTGATTAAGGGTCAAGGTTTAGCAAAAATATTGACAGAAGGTAATGAGAAGGCCTTGGGTATGATTTTCCAAAATGATAATCAAGAACTCCCTCCTAATTTATTAAAACTTGAACACGTAGAATGGTATCCATATATTATCTTTTATCTTAAGAATCTAAATTTTCCAAGTCATCTAGTGGGTCACAAAAAAGGGCTTTGAGGTTAAAATCTTCTAAGTATGTCCTTACTAGAGATGGATTAGGATGAAAGAATCCGGATGGAGTTATCCTTAGATGTGTGGATGATGTTGAATCAAAGAAACTAATGGATGAATTCCATGGGGGGTTTTGTGGTGGACACTTTGTTGCTAAAACTACTAAACACAAAATCCTTAGAGCAGGATATTATTGGGCCACAATATTTTCAGATGTGCATGAATTTGTTAGAAAATGTGAGTCGTGACAACTTTTCACAGGAAATCAAAAGTTAGCAGCTCTCCCTTTGCAACCAGTTGTGGTTGAAGCACCTTTTCAACAGTGGGGTTTGGAATTAATTGGGAAGTTTAATGGTAATTCAAGTAATGGATATTCATGGGTTATCACAGCTACATATTACTTTACCAAGTGGGTTGAAGCTATTCCTACCAAGTCAACAACTGAAAAGGTTGTGATGGGTTTCCTTGAAGATAAGATTATTACTAGATTTGGGGTGCCTTCGAAAATAGTGACAGATAATGCCAAGGATTTTTGCTCAGCTGAGATGTCCTCATTTTGTTTTAAGTATGGTATTATCTTATCACATGCATCAGATTATTATCCCCAGGGAAATGGTCAAGCATAATCGAGTAATAAAAACTTAATGACCATAGTTAAGAAGATAGTTGGTGAAAACAAGAAGTCTTGGGATAGTAAGATTAAGCATGCATTATGGGCTGACAGGATTACTAAGAAAGCAACGACAGGGAAGAGTCTTTTTGAGTTAGTGTATGGTTTGGAAGCTAGGTTTCCAGTGCACCTTAGGCTTCCTACTTATGGGTCAGTTGGGGATTTTTCCACAGAGCAGGATGCAGTTCAAAATAGGGTCAATCAGGTTATAGAGTTAGATGAAATCAGAAGAAGGGCTTATGATTAGAATTGCAGAAATCAGAGTAAGGTAAAGAAATATTTCGACAAGTCAGCTAGATAGATGGATTTCATTATTGGGGATACAATTTTGTTATGGGATAAAGGCAGAGAGAAACCAGGAAAACATGGTAAGTTTGACAGTTTGTGGTTGGGTCCATATGTGATCCAAGAAATAGCAGGGCCTAATTCTTTTCATCTCAGCCATTTGGATGGTGATCCCATCAACATTCTAAGGAATGGGCAGCAACTCAAGATTTTCTTCAGATGATGGACAACTTGGTTTCCAAAGGGACATCCTTTGTAACGCATCTCTAACCCTTCTCCTTGTATTTTAATTTTGTATTATTTCATTCATTATGTGATTATGTACTTAGATTCATTTTTCTATCATAGTTAAATTTTGTAATTATAGATGTTGTACAATGGTTACTTATTTATGTAATTATTGTTTATAGAATTTCATTTGATATATATGTATATTTATGTTGGGTATTGGTGAGCACTCTGTTTTGTAGATGATGGATTCTCGTATGCTCTCCTTCCCAAGTGTGAAGATCAAACACACATCCCCATGTGGAGCCAGATGTTGACCACCTATTCAAATAGGGGGTCAACTCCATGTACCATGAAGATATGCATTATCAGTTGCTAACAAATCAGAGACTATTTGGTTCTACAGGGCAATTTTTGCCTCCAGCACACATTTTTGTAAATAGAATTTTCGCTCCCCTGCGTGGGATAATAATGTGATAGGACTGCATGGATCATAGTTAAGTCAGTTACCTTAGGAATTCTTCATTAGGAGAGTTCCTTTCACTCGGTATTTTTTATCCTTGGTTTATTAATTTGGCCTAACCAGCCTTATTAATTTCCCTTGAGTTTTTCACTCCCACTATTAATAAATCCTCCAAAGTGGTGAATGGCGTCCTAATGGATTCATCCTCTGGTGGCTAGTGTTTAATAATGATTTAAATGACCATGTAAGACATCTCAAAAAGTTTCGCAGAATTCCGTCGAGTCTAGATAGGTTTTTTTAATTAATTTAAATTTTCTAAGGTTGGAAATTTAATTAATTAATTAATTTTTGATAAATATTGTAAAAACTAGGTCCTTGGGATTTTGATAGGGGTATTTGTGCTCAAAATAAATGGAATGAAACCCACTACACCCTTGGACCAAGTTTTAACTCAGTCGAACAACTTTTGCTAGGTGTTTGTCCACATAGGAGTCCTAGTCAGATAAAAACAATTTTAATTGCTAAACCGTGACATGGGAAAAATGTCAATTTTGTAATAATTGAATCATTGGAGTAAAGTAAAGTTGCATAATGATGAAGAGAGACATATCCTAACCTACCCAACCTATTCCCAACATTTACACACCCCCTTGACTCACTTCCCAATTGAACCCTCACACCCCTCGTGGGGAATTGCACCCCCCTTCCATGTGAAAGTTAATATCTTGATTTAATTCAAATCGTGGGCCCCTCCCTCATGAGGTGCGCCTTTCCTAAGCCTCCCACGTCACTTTGGAGTGTGTCCCATACACTCACTCACACTCGCACTCAAGAAAGCTCACGCCCTTTTGGGGTTTGCGCCCCCTCTCTGGAAAAAAGTGGAAACATCTTTGAAAAAAGGTGAAAACTTGCTTCAAATAAAGTTGTGGGTCCCTCTCTTAGCCTATGCGCCTTCCTCAATCTCCCCATGTCCCACTCCATCCCACTCCCTCCTTATATTCTCATCTAAAGTTTAAACCTAAAAGCTATGCGCCCTCCTTCCTTGGACTCATATTGAGCTTGGGTTTTGACACTTGTCAAAGATCCAAGAGGGGTCTATTTGCCTCTCAAACTATAAATGATACCTCTCCCTCAATTATTCCTCACCATTCTTCTGAGTATTTTTATGCTACCATTTTCTTACCATCTCTCTCTCTCTCTCTCATTGTCACTTTGTTTCCATTCCATTTGTTCTTGAAGAGCTTGGAGCAATTTTGTTGCTACAACCTTTTCCATTGGTAATAAAAAAAATATTTGGAGGAATCGTGGAGTACGAGATTTTGTCTTGGTGTTCCATTGTATTGTGAGGTGATCTTGTTCTGTTCTTTAAATAATATTGTGAAATGTAGAGTAGTATTGCTTGGGTAAATTTTGTTTACTTAGCTAGGTTTAGCAATAGTGTAGTTGTTGGCCTATATGCCTTGTATTTACTAATGATACTAACTTTGTTGTGCTATTAGTGCATGCAATCCATTATCTACTCCTGTCTCACATTTTATTTGAAGTTTGTAGGTTATTTCAAAGAGCGTTGTTGGGATAGATTTGAGCAATGATCTACCCTCATCACTCATTAAAACTTCATAATTTTTTCCATTTATATTTATGTTCTTATCATATTCAGAGTTTGGTTGCTAACGCTCTTAGATAGTTCATTTCAATACTTTATATTTCTAGTTTTTATATGCGGAAGATTTTTGTTGCAAAACATAAATTTTCTTAATGTTTTATGAGTGTGTTGCACCATTTTCAGCAAGCAATAACTTGTTGATTTTTTCAGGTTCTTGCCAGGTCAAGGGTGCATGCTGCTCGTTTTCAGTCACAACACATTCCCAAAGGCCCCCTTCTAAAGTGGTAACAAAACCCTTCTTTCTCCTTCTCTATACAACATTGTAAGTGTTATCCCCGATATCTAGGGATAACTAGGAGATCATGTCTTGAGGCCCACTGGTCCTAGACATGGAGTACCGAGAGTATGATTGACTTAAGCATGGTCCTGGAGGACCCACCTTTCTTCTTCTTCACCAGATTTGTCCTGTCAGCAGCAGCAGCTTCCATCACCACCGGCTTGGACTTGCATCGGAAAGGGATCTTGCTCCATGAGGTAATTGGTCCAAGGTATCATGGTATGTGTCATATTTGATCGTTATAACTCTCTTATATATGCATTAGGTTCCTTTCATTTTTGATGACTGCTTGGATCTTACACTAATCCACTTGACCACCGTTGGGGTGATTGATGGGGTGACTTGGCAAGTTGATATTCATGGGTTTTGGTTTGCCACCAAGGGGGATTTGCAGAAGCCATCGTCCGCTCCCACCATTTTATCATATTTACATCTTATACTGCACACATCCATCCCATTCCCCTAGTCCGACCATTAGGATGACCTTTCAGGGTTACACTTTGTCTTGTCGGAAGAAGGGGCTAAAGGCCTAGGGGGTAAAAGCAGCTGGTAAAAGATAAAAGTCATAGGAAATAAAACCTAGAGATGCTTCCCCTAGGGGATCCCCGAGAAAGCAACAAAAAGCCTCTCGATAAGAAACTAAAGGGACCCTAAGAAAATAATAAAACAAGACCTAATCAAGAGGATGGGAGGTCTCATCACGAGCCGACCCATTACGTTCATAGGTATCCAACAGTATGACATTGCCATCATCTGGTCACCATGCCAGGGCAGTGACCTTTGGTTGCATGGCCAAGGGAAAGGGGGTCTCATCACGAGCCAGCCTTATCATCTCTGCGAAGATACCAGTGGGTAACACTGTCAGCTCTGGTCACCAAGCCAAGGCAGTGTCCTCTGGTTAGACCTTGAAATAAAAAAGAAAGAAAAGCAATAAAATAAAAGATAAAGGCAATAAAGGGCTTGGAAAAAATGCATCCATGACGGGTACAGCTCGCCTCCTACAAAGGCACCCACAGACAACACCTGCCCTTGGTCTTACTGTGACTGGACATCC
>ML843604.1:45364-66684 GCA_009831015.1 Picea engelmannii | reverse complement strand
GCCAAGAAAAGCAGGAATCGATCCAGTCAAGTGATTATAAATTAGAGACAGTGTCTCCAATTTGGGTAACATGCCGAAGCCTTGAGGAATACCTCCAGAGAAATTGTTATAGTCCAAGTTCAGAAGGCGCAACTCACCCAATTCATAGATGTGATGCGGCAACTCTCCGTCGAACAGGTTCGATGACAAATCCAACGTTTGCAAATGCTTGCAAGCCAACAATCCATCGGGGAATGGACCTTCGAACTGGTTCGAATGCAGTATCAAGTCCGTCAGATTTTGAAGGCCGCATATAGTAGAAGTCAAGCGTCCAGAAATGAAAGTGTTGGAGAGATTAACTTTTGTAACCACATTGAATGGAATATTACAAAATACTCCATTCCAACCACACGGGTTTTCATCAAACGAATTCCAGTTGCTCAAAACATCATGTTTGTCAATCCAATCCGTCTCTTTTATCTTCAGGAGAATCAGAGATGGCATGGCATTGAAGGAGAAGCAGCGAGAGAATGAAAAAGAGGAGAGCAATTTGGATCCGAAGGATGTAAACAAGCATAAGCGGGCCATAGTTGCTTGGTATTTTGGTTCGGTTTGGCTTTTATATATATATATATACTACAAAACTCTGCCGTGCGTTACACGATTGAAAGACAGAAAGGCCGACCCTCTTGACCGGTGTTTACTACGTTCACTTAACTTCGGAATTCATTAACTTATTGAACAGTGTCAACTCAGTCTCTAGATTTAATTGAGTGGGTTTAATGATTAAAAATATGTGTTTTTTTTAAAAGGTTGGGTGGACGCTATCTCTTGTCCCACAAACATCTCATACATCAACTAATTTGGGAATAGTGTCAACTCAGTCTCTAAATCTAATTGAGTGGGTTTAATGATTAAAAACATGTGTTTTTTTCTAAAAGCTTGGGTGGAGGGGATCCTTTGTCTTACAAACTAGTGGATCTCATACACCAACCAATTTGGGAATAGTGTCAATTGAGTCTCTATATCTAATTGAGTGGGTTTAATGATTAAAAACATGTGTTTTTTTCTAAAAGCTTGGGTGGAGAAGATCCTTGTCCCACAAACCAATAGATCTCATACACCAACCAATTTGGTGTTTGGTTTGATCATGACCTTAAAATTAATGATTGACTATAGAAAATAAATGTAAAAAAATAATAATAAATCTGTGACAATTGAATAATGCTGATTTAACCACCATAAAAACAATGAATCTTGATTGGTCTTGACTTGACTTAGATTTTATAGATATAAAGTTATTGACTTATCATTTTAACAAGTGGATCAAATTGTATAAATTTTTCAAAATAAATTTGTTAGAAATAAACAAAAATGTGAGGTATATGGACTTGTAAAGTTATTGATTTGTCATTATAACAAGTACACCAAATTGCATATATTTTATATTTTTTCAAAAAAGATTATTGAAAATAAACAAAAATGTGGGATATGAGGTGTTCAAGATTAATATTGACTTGTAATTTACTATCAAATTGCATATACATTTTTGAAAGAAAAATATTAGAAATGAACAAATATGAAGTACATGAATTTGTAAAATCATTAATTAATATTGATTTGTTCAACAAGATAATTAAATTGATTATTTTTCAAACATAGAAGATTTGGTGGAACTAAATAAAAATGCAAGTTACATAAGATTACAAAGTTATTGATTAATATTGACTTGTCATATATTAATTTAATCAAATTATATATATTAAAATTGTTAAAATTAAATAAAAAATAAGAATATATGTTTTAGGTTTTCTCCATTAAAAGTTATTAAAAAATATGCGGTTTAAGATTATCTCATTTACTTTTATTCAATTAATCTTATTAAGATGAAATTATGATATATGAGTTTTGTGTTTTATAAAAAATTTAACTAATCATCATACTTATCTTGAAAAAAGAGAGTTTTAAAACTAAACAAAAATGTGGGGTATATGTTCTAGATTTTCCATATTCAAAACCATTCAAAAAATTCAAAAATATACTAATTAAGATTATCACATTTACCTTTATCTAGTCAATCTTATCAAAATGACGTGGGGTATATGTTCTAGATTTTCTAGATTCAAAACCATTCAAAAATATACGACTAAGATTATCTCATTTGTCTTTATCTTATCAACCTTAACAAAATAGACTTCTAGATTCAAAACTATTCAAAAATATATTGATTAAGACTATCTCATTTGCCTTAATCTCATTGACCTTATCAAGATAGGCTCATGATCTATAAGTTTTATGGATCTTGTGGTTTATAAGAAATTTTCAATAAACAATAAAACTTACCTTGATTAACTTTGAAAACATATATTTAATGAGATTATACAAATTTATTTTATCTAATTAATCTTGTCAAAATGATAAACTATTATAATAAAATAAATATTTTATTTTTATAATTTAGTTATTTGATAATTATATAATATTTAAAAGGCTTTTTTTTTTAATTATACATCATTTTAATTTTACATGTAACTTTCAATCCACCATTTATAAGTGTTTAGATTAATTTTATATTTTCAAATTAATTATATTTAATATAAATTTTATCATGTAACTTTCAATTCACCATTTATAAGTGTTTAGATTAATTTTATATTTTCAAATTAATTATTCAATATAAATTTTATAAATTTATGATTATTAATTAAAAACATTCTTTTTTCACTTTTATTTTTCCATCCTTTCACCTTTATTATTTCTTTCCCAACATGAATATAGTAATCAAATTGTATTGGATCCTATCCAACACAATTAATCAAAAAGTTATAAATTTATCCAACACAATTAATCAAAAAGTTATAAATTTATGGTTATAATTAGAAACATTCGCTTCTTCATTTTTACATTTTCATCCTTGTACCTTTAATTCTCAACTTTGGAATTTTAGTTGACAGCATAGCCAATAAGCAAAATTCAACCTGCGCTATCCAAGTCACTGAATTCTTACTTTCTGCTCGGCAAGTGCAGCAATGTAGATACATAAAATCACAAGTGCAGCAATGTAGATACACATAAAATCACAAGTGCAGCAATGTAGATACATAAAATCACGAGGTACGTTTAATCCCCTTCCTTGACAAGAAAAATCCATTTCTTTCAATGATGGACATCTTAACTATTTTTTTTTTGTAAAACCTAAGAAAAATTCTATGCATTCTAATTAGTCTTCTAATATTCTTTTTTCTAAGCCCATGCAAAATGGAGAGTGTAAAATAGTTGTTCTTGTGAAAGACATTATGCAAACATGTGCACAACACATCCCAGTTATAACATTAATGTACTTGTGCTTTTTTATTTATTATGTTTTCTCTATTTTTCTACTAATAGAATAAAAAAGACTCCAAACATTATTTTAGATATTGTTTGTTGGTTTGATGGAGCTGCACAACTTAATGATACACTTTGTGGGGCAAGGGGTATTATAAAGACTATAGGTAAGACTTCCTACATATGGACTTTAAACTGTGGGCAGGGCACAAACACCAAGGCAAAACTTCTTGGGGTATGGGCATCTTTAACCTTAGCACATCGGTTAAACATTGCACATTTACATGTCCTGGGGAATTCAAATATTGTCATAGACTGGATAACCCACTTCTGCAGTTTACAAGTAACCTCTCTCATGGACCGGATGACAAAGATTAGAGAACTCATTTCTCTCTTCACTGTCATCAAGTTTGATCATATATACAGGGAAGAGAATATGGAGGCGGATGCTCTATCAAAGCTTGCATTACAGGTTCCGGACAGAAGAATACACTTCAGCAAATGGCAAGGTGGCCATTGGGGCCCCCCACTTTCCTTACGTCTCTATCCATGATTGACTTAGTTGATGGACCGATTGCCTTTTTGTTTCATAAGCTCTGATACTTTATACTGTGTTCTTTTGGTCAATATTGAATACTGGATCTATGTAATCTGAATTTTGGATAGTTTGTTGTGGAGGACTTTAGACTTAGTATGTACACACTCTATATCCTTTTGAGTGGGTTGTACTTTCTTCGTTGTTTTATACTTAATTTTGGACTTGGTGATTATTGTTGATCACACTTCACATACTTTTTTGGAGGGTGGTTATATTAGCAAGACATGATTGTATATTGAGAATGACATATATTAATATATTGAGTAATTTTTTGCTGGAAAAACATACTCGAAGGGTCTATTGAAAGTGCATCTAGCATAATACTCTAATTGATATGTTTTGAAGTGCTAGTATTCTTTTTTTCTAGTATGAGTTTTGAAATTGATCATAATATATTATTATTGATTTTAATAAAATGAATAAACCCCCATAAAATCAAGAACATAGTAATTAAGTGTATCGGAACATGTGTAACATAACTAATCAACTCCTTAATTGTTAATTTATATGATTTTACCATCAGACTGTCTAATTTTTTTTAAGAAAACTCAGTGTTTTACTTTTGATCTAACAATTGGACATATAATCAAACCTTCATTTCAAAGAAAATGTTAGTAATAAGTGTCATGAAAATAGCATGGCTACTCTGTGTTTTGCTTGGAATTCTCTTGCAGTGACATCATTGAATATTCTCATTGTAGCGAAACCTACCCACTATCTCAAACTCAACTCTTGGACCCCTGCTAGTAAATAATGGTGTGTTACTTTGTTGCTACTACCTTGTTGAACAACTTGATCATCAGCCTCCCTTAGAAGGAAAGAAATGTCAAATTTCATATAATTGAACAAGACTAGGTTGAGACAATAGATGCAACTTGTTGTGCAAAGTATACAATAGATGTACTCTGTCTTTTGATAGTTTTCTCATTAAGAAGGATACCTATAATGCTTCTAATTTTAGTTTGTATCGTATTAAAATATTTTCTCCCTGCCTTACTAATGTGAGACAACCCATGCATTACACGGGAAGTTTCCAGCGCCTCCATTGATGATGCATTACTCTATTCCAATGGAAATATGTGTTTTAACTTCATGCACAGATGAGGGAGGAGGCTTGGCTAGGCCCTTTGAAGATACCATGTTTGGATATGTCAAGGGAAATCTAGAAGGCACAAGAGAAGGAGGACCACCAATGACAACATCAATGGCTCTTAAAACCCAAATTCCCAATTTTTTCTATTTAAAGTTTGCATTTGATAGACTATCCAGTCTAATAAAAAATCTTTCCCAATCCGATTGAGCACTTGTTGCATGATGGACTATGGATAATATAACAATAACAAGAAAGGAGATTACACCAAATGGTATGGAGTTGATAATTGCATCTAATTGCTAGTTGTGTTTATCGTTGGAATACTATTTACGCTTTTTGAAATATTCCTTTTATGTCTAATGTTTATTAAATAAATATATGCAGACCATAGCTCCATCCACAAAGTGAAAATCTATCAAAGAGTGTATAATTAGATCACTAGATGGATTTCAGGTTACTTGGTATACTTACAGGGGACTCTACCTGTAGTCCTGTCAAAATTTTCTTTTGATTTCTATTAGAAGGGAAATTAACAAAATCTACAAAAGATTCTTCAATCTATTGTTGAGCCCATGCTCGCCAACCATGATCTAATCATTATCACATTGCTATGTGTTTCTCCTCTAGGAGGTCTTCAAAGAAATATGGTTGATATGGCACTTTTACATATGGTGTTAGCAAGTATACTATCAATTTATTTTTCAATCTTTTTTCAACTAGTTTTTTCATATAAAACAATAAAAGAAGGTTTTTCACATAAGACAACACACTTGGAAAAGAAACAAATGAAGTAATATGACAATAAAAATGATTAATTAAAGCAATTACTAACAAGAAAATAGGAGCTAACTAATCTACCAATATATTTCCAATCCTTAGATCAGTAAAGGGTAAATCACTAAATTAACATCTACACACAAATTAATGGAGCAAATTATGAAATTGTGTCTATTGTTCTAGCTTCGAAGTATTTATGGTTCATATACTTACTTTGAAGTAATTATTGTTCATAAAATTGGTACAATGTTGTTACGGACTTAACCTCCCTAACCCCTCACGTAGGTAGAATAATATAATTCCATGTAATAAAGGCCAATATTAATAAGGCCTAGCAATAAGGAAGAATAAGTCAAATGTAAGAAGACCTAATAGAAGCTTCCGCTTCTAGTAGGATCTTCCTCTAGATTGTTCTTTTGGATAGATAGATTCAGTATAAATAGGAGTAGAGGGTATGAGAAATCTTGTCTTGAAGATTATTTTAATAGAGCTCTACTCTACTAGAGGTTTCCCCCTTGAAGAGGCTAGTGAACATTGCTATCATTAATCAAGGTGCTCTTTCTGGTGTTATTTTGGTATTATTCTGGTGTTGTTCTGGTTATATAATTGTTTCTCTTCCATTTCTATGCTAAAATATTTATGTTCTGCATACTATTTTATATCTGGAATACTACAAGTGGTATCAAAGCACCTTCCTCGACAGAAAATTGTGGGTTACTTTTTTTTCAGGGTAGAGACGTATTCCAACGTCTTAAAGCTATAGAGATATTTCATTCAGCCCATAAATCCGTGGTCGGGGAAGCATACACGCATGAACTACAAGTGGTTTTTAAGCGCACATATGTTGGCCACCCTTGTAACCTTTGTTGGTACCCCTTCGAGTGGTAGCGCATCAGACAACACATGTATACAAATTGACCTACATATCCTGAAGCCCTCCATAGATAAATCAATCGACCGCCTGACTATTATAGTGCCACCGAGAACAACACTCAGGAAGATAATCTCTAGTACCTGGGTAGTCAGGTAGTACGACTAAGGGCACAGTCTAGCCTCCTTAGTTCGTGCCCTGAGATATTGGGTTGAGTACTATTGTTGGACCCCGCACGTATATTAGAGAGTTATAGCACAAGGAAAACCCTTGTCTGTAGAGACCCTAAATATCCTACCCCTCGGGGTGGAAACAAAAACAGAACAAATAAGATCTATTGCTGCGCAACTGTTCCTTCTGCATTATGGTTGCAAAATTACTACACATTTCTTCCTGTTAAGCATTTGGGCATTTCGTCACTGCAGTATTATTCAAGCCGGAGTATAACTCCGCAAAAGTTAAAAAAAAAGTATAGTGGTCCCACTTACACACTTATTTGGGACCTATCCCAATGGGTTCCTCTCTTTGCCCCGATTCTAGTCATACCTATCATTTTTAACACAAGTTTTTAGTGGACCCGACCCTTCTCCGACACCCTTATTTGGCCCATATCCCATTGGATCCCCCTTTTCGACCTGATCGCAGTTGTACCTATCATTTGACACCCTTCTTCTTAGTGGTCCCACCCACCCCTCCAAACCCCTTTTGTTTCCCATATACCATTTTCCTGCCCATTTTTCCAAATGGCTAACACATGAGCCCAAGAACTCAATACCTTGATTGCTGACACCCACTAGAACAAGGAAGACATCAAGAATATCAATGACAACCTTAGCTCACTCAATTCGGCTATTCAAGTCCTCCAGGAACAATGTTCCTACATCAAAGACCTCAAAGACCTCAAAGCCACCATTGAACACTTCATGGGTTGTTCCTAGAACCCTTCCTCTTCTGAACAACCATCTTATTAGGATGACCATGAATCTTCCCATTACCAAGGTACTCATACTACCCATTTTTATCGAGACCTCCACCCTCACAGAATTGAGATGAACAAATTTGATGGATCGGATCCCACATGCTGGGTCACCCAAATGGACCATTATTTCTCTTTGTATGACATTACTGATTATTTAACCAAGCTTCATTATGGTGTCCTACATCTAGATCCAGAATGATGGCAATGGTGGCAATGGAGAAAAAAGGCACACCAAGGGTATGTTTCTTGGAAACAGTTTGTGGTCGAACTTTATGACTGCTTTGACTCTCACACCCACCATTTAGGCCGTTTGACCAAGTTAAAGCAGTCTGGGAAAGTGGAAGGCTTTATTGCCGCATTTGAGCATTTGGCTTTCAGAACAAAGTGCATGTCAGATGCTTTCTTTAGGGAATGATTTATCAATGGCCTCAAAGATGAAATTTGTGCCCATGTTCTCATGGCATGCCCCCAAACTTGGTTGGAAGATACTCAACGAGCCAAGGAAGCACAACAAATTGTATCCTCCCAGACCCACAAAACCTCCTTTCCTCCTCGCCCTAAACCCACCAATTATGCCCCTCCTGCAACTCCCCTCAAGATCCATAAATTAACCAGGGCTGAAATGGATAATCGTCAACTCAAGGGTCTTTGTTATAATTGTTATGAAAAACATTTTCCCAAGCACAAGTGTAAGAAACAAAGTATTTTTATGGCTGTGACTAAGGATATTTATGAAGAAGATGTTGTTCCACCTGTGGAGGAACTACCACTGCCATCTGATCTGACCCCACCCTCTAATCCACCATACGTTGACCCAATGATTTCACTTAATTCCCTCATTGGCTTCTCTGCTCCCCAGACTCTCAAATTAATTGGTTACATCAAAAATAGGAAAGTCATCATCCTTGTGGACAATGATAGCACCCATAATTTTATTCATCGCCGCATTGCCCAAGAATTCAATTGTTACATCCGTGCCATCAATAATTTTCAAATCATGATTGCCAATGGAGGTTCCATGAAATGTGGGGGATGATGTGAAAATGTGTGACTCCAAATTGGTCAGTATCACCTGAAATCCCATATGTTTTCTATAGACATGGGTGGTTGTGACATTGTTCTTGGTGCGGAATGGTTGCGCACTCTAGGCCCCATTCTCATGGATTTTAAGGACTTAATCATGCAATTCCACTAGGAGGGATAATTGTATAAGTTCTAAGGCATCACATCAGGCTCCCTTGAGATCATCAGTTCCCATCGTATGGAAAAGCTCCTCAAAAAAGGTCATTCGGGCATTATATCCCAACTCCACTCCATTCATGTTGTTGATACACCTTATGTGCATCCCGACCTCCAATCTATCCTCTCCTACCACCAAGTTGTTTTTACCACTCCCAAAGAACTCCCCCCTTCCTATGGATTCCATGATCATTCCACCCCTCTCATCCTAGGCATTCTTCCTCCCAATGTTTGGCCTTATCATCATCCCTTTGTCTAGAAGAATGAAATTGAGAAAAAATTTCATGACTTGCTAGAAGCAGGTGTTAGCCGTCCTAATACTAGCCCCTATTCTTTCCCTGTTGTCATGGTACTCAAGAAATAAGGTATTTGGCGCATGTGTCCTGATTTACACGCCCTCAACAAACTCACAATCAAAGACAAATTCCCCATTCATGTCATTGATGACCTCTTGGATGAATTGAGTGGTGCTCAGTACTTCACCAAACTGGGTCTACGTTCTGGCTACCACCAGATTTGTATGAAAGAAGAAGAAATTCCCAAGAATGCATTTCGCACTCATGAGGGTCATTATGAACTCTTGGTAATGCCCTTTGGATTGTGTAATTCTCCTTCCACTTTCCAAATTATTATGAATCATGTCTTTTGTCCTTTTCTCCGTCATTTTGTCTTAGTTTTCTTTGATGATATTCTCATCTATAGTAAAACTTGGCCATCTCATCTCTCCCATGTGGATCAAGTTCTCCATCTACTCTCTAAGCACCAACTTTTCCTCAAACAATCTAAATGTGCCTTTGGTGCCTCAGAAGTGGAATACCTGGGTCATATTGTCGGCAAGGATGGTGTCTGAGTGGATCCTAAGAAAATTGAATCTATGCAGGATTGGCCTCGCCCTAAAACTCTTAAGAGCTTTTGTGGTTTTCTGGGTTTAACGAGCTATTATAGGAAGATTTTTCATAATTGTGGAAAAATTGCAGCTCTTCTCACTTCTCTCCTTAAAAAGAATGCTTTCACTTGGACTTTAGCTGCGAATCATGCCTTCCAAGCCTTGAAAGATGCTATGTGCTCGACCCATGTCCTAGCACTTCTAGACTTCACAAAGATATTCATATTGGGATGTGAGGCTTCTGGGAAAGGAATTGGAGCCGTCCTCATGCAAGATGGCAGGCCTTTGGCCTTCACTATCAAACATCTTTCAGAGCAACATTTGGGCCAATCCAGTTATGAAAAGGAAATGTTAGCTATTTTGCAAGATGTGGATCTCTAGCATCCTTATTTATTGGGTCAGTGATTCCAAATCAAAACTGATCATTAGAGTCTCAAGTATTTCCTGGAACAACGAATTTCATCCCCGGCATTGCAAAAATGGGTGACCAAGCTATTTGGCTATGATTATGAGATCATTTACAAGAATGGCCAGGAAAATGTAGTGGCTGATGCTCTTTCCCGGAAATATGAAGAAGACAGGTCCCTTTTCTCCCTCTTCTTCATTGTACCAGATTGGTTCCAAGTTGTTCGTCAGGAATGGATGCAAGACCCCAAAATTTCTAGCATGCTCCACCAATTGCAACAAAATTATTCAGTTTCTATAGGGTAATCTTGGCACAATGAAGAGCTTCGCTACAAAGGCCATTTGTATTTATGCAAGAAATGACAACTTAAATCCACAGTGCTTTCTGAACTTCATGCCTCACCCACGGTGGGGCATTCAGGGTTTACCAAAACCTATGAACGGGTCAAACATTCTTTTTTCTGGGATGATATGGAACAGGACGTCCACACCTTTGTGATTGAATGTGAGGTCTGTCAACGCAACAAGGGAAAAAATTTCGAAGCTCCGGGAACACTCCAACTGCTTCCAATTCCCCCTGCTATTTGGTGAGATATTTCTATGGATTTCATTGTGGGCTTACCTAAATCAGGGAATAAGTCAGTCGTAGGTCGTCTCTCCAAATATGCTCATTTTTGTGATCTTCAACACCCATTCACAGCCACCACAGTGGCTCAAATATTCATGGATAATATCTTCAAGATTCATGGCATGCCTAATTCTATTGTCTTTGACAGAGACCCCACTTTCACCAACAATTTTTGGCAAGAATTGTTCAAGATACAGGGCACCCAATTGCATATTAGCAATGCCTATCACCCCGAGATAGATGGCCAGACTGAAGTTGTCAACAAGTGTTTGGAAAAATATTTGAGGTGTTTTTCATCTGAGTGAAAAAATCAGTGGGATCAATGGTTACTCGTAGCTGAATGGTGGTACAACACATCTTACCATACAACTACTCACATGACTCCTTTTGAAGCAATCTATGGCCAAAATCCCCCATCGTTTTCTCATATATGATAGGGGTCTCGAAGGTTCAGAAGGTTGACAAAATCCTTACAGTCCGAGAGGCTATTATTCATGCCCTCAAAGACAATTTGGTCATGGCTCAGAATTGCATGAAGAAACAAGCAGATCAAGGTCGTTCTGAACGACATTTTGTTGAAGGGGACCAAGTGTTTCTTTGACTACAACCTTATAAACAGACTTCACTCAAAGATGAACATTGTCAGAAACTTGCATCTAAATTTTATGGTCCTTATATAGTTCTCAAGCGTGTGGGATCGGTGGCCTTTTAGCTAGCTCTACCCAATCAGTCGAAGCTCCATCTTGTTTTTCATGTTTCCTTCTTAAAGAAGATGATTGGAACTAAGTTCCAATCTCAAACTAGTCTCCCTGAGTTGGATGAAGAAGGTTCCATATGGTTGTAGCTACAAGCAGTCTTGGCCCAGCGAGAGTGTCGTCTCTGTTAGTGCACCATCAAGGAACTATTAGACCAATGGAAATATACAACTCTAGAAGATTCCACCTGGGAGTTAGTCACCATTCTACAACAATTTCATCATCTTAAGCCTTGAGGACAAGGTTGTTCTTCAAGGGGGAGGGCATGTTAGGGACCTAACCTCCCTAACCCCTCACATAGGTAGAACAATATAATTCCATATAATAAAGGCCAATATTAAAAAGGCCTAGCAATAAGGAATAAAAATTCAAATGTAAGAAGACCTAATAGAAGCTTCCGCTTCTAGAAGGATCTTCCTCTAGATTGTTCTTTTGGATAGATAGATTTAGTATAAATAGGAGTAGAGGGTATGAGAATTCTTGTCTTAGAGATTATTGTAATAGAGATCTGCTCTGCTGGAAGTTTCCCCCTCGAAGAGGAAAGTGAACATTGCTATCATTAATCAAGGTGTTCTTTCTGGTGTTATTCTGGTATTATTTTGGTATTATTTTGGTGTTGTTCTGGTTATATCATTGTTGCTCTTCCATTTCTATGCTAAATTTTTTTGTTCTGCATACTATTTTATATCTGGAATACTACAAATGTTCACTAATTGTAAAGTTTAAAACATACTCAAAATTGAGTACTCTCCTACCAAAGTGTTAAGTTTTGGTTCCTTACTTTGGCTCAAATGACAAATCTCGGTGTTAAGGGTACATTCTTTCTTCGAAGTGTGTCACCTAGTAGGGTGTCAACTTCACCAAATGGTACATTACTCCTCTAGAGGCATGCCCTTTCATTAGTTTAACCATTGAATTAATTCACAAGTCATATGACCTTGCCTTTGTAAGTGTGCCATTGTTACACTCCCATGTACCTCTAAACATTGGCCATCAAAGACATTGCAAGGGGCCTCACCTACTATATGAAAATTGTTGAGTTTTTACATTTAATTTTTGCATGCAGAATGATAGTTGTGCTAATAAGAAGATGCTTACCAATTATTCATGTGAAGCCTTTTTAAGGATGCCAAATATTTCTCTCAATTACTAATATCTATATTCTTATCAACTCCACCGAACCTCTAACAAAATTTAGTCCTATAATCATAATGATAGTAGGGACTAAGTAGTGTTGCTACTATAATCCTTTTTTTTGTTTTTGTATGTAACACTAATCAAATTATAAAATTTGATAATTTAAGCATTAAAATGAGAATATAGAAGTATAGTTGTTATCTTTGTTTGCAAATTATTAATCTTATAAATTGTTTTCAAAATATAAATACATTGATCTCATAATGTTTTAAGAGTTTTGAATGTATAACAAACTTTCATCCTTATTTTTAAGATGCTTACAATTGTGCCTTGGCAACAAGTGTTCCAAGCTAAGGTTATGAGTTAGCTTGGCTAATGGATTATTCTTTGGAGTCATTAATTGTATCTTGACAACTTCTAAAATCAATTTATTGTGTCTTAATTCAAATTCCTATATGTTGAGGTATCAACTAGCCCCAAGTTGACCAACTTAGGGACCCCCCTTTTAAAATTTTTAATGAGCCTCATCAATTAGACCGTACTATCATTTGGCTTTGTTCTTTTATGTTTAGTTGATGATGGCATGTTGTTGGTCGAGATTAGAGTGAATGGATGCATGTTTGATCTTTTTATTTTCTAATGCAATCATGATAGTTTATAATATCTACATCGTCAAGCTAGTTTGCTTTACAAGTTTTATTTTTCTTTCATCTATTGCAATTCATGCATCTTAGTTTTCATCATATACCTCATGGTTTTTGACTAGCTATGGCTTGCTTGAAAGTGTAAATGTAGCCTTGTCTACGGTCATTGGATTTGTTCCTCAGTGTTTACTGACTCATAAATGAGTTTTAGGTAGAATCGATAGTTTTGGCCAAATGCTAGCTATTAGGTGCTTAGGATGTCAACAAACCATTTTCCTAGATTAAAATTAGTTATGTGCTTATAGATCCTACCAACATAAATTAATGTATTAAAACATGTATGATAAGGATCAAGGACAAAGAAAACAAAAATCAATTCTAAGAAAACGTTATCATGAACAAGATCTAGAGTTTCAATAAAAAATGCCTTTGCATGAAAACTAAGGTCCTAGTCAAAATGATGTTTCGATTTTTGGAAGAAGATACGTGTATGTTTTTTGGTATATGAATTTAATCTAGCTAATAGAATTGAAATATGACACCCAAGGAATGAAAACACTCATTGGAAAATTTCCCTACAATAAGGTAGTTTGAATTTAATGGGTTATAAAAGTTGTGAAGTTGACATTCGAGAAGAGTGCAATAAGGTAGTTTGAATTTAATGGGTTATGAAAGTTGTGAAGTTGACATTAGAGAAGAGTGTGTAACTACTAGTTTGTCATTCTTGCTTGTCCTCTAAAGATTGCAAAAAATGGACAGGAGATCTCAACTCTTATAAAACAAATTATAGGTTATACAACTAAGTAATCCAAGGGATCTTAGGGATCTCACAAATGCTCATGGTTAATTAATGCTCGTATGAATCAAAATGTATATTTTCTAGTGTGATATGGATCCTTCATGATTTGTAGATAGTATTGTTTTCATCCTCTGCAATTCTTCTTTTCTACCTTCACTTTTTATTTTGGTGAAATTTATTCAACCTTCTCATTTCAAAATTAAAAAAATATTGATTGGTATGTTCAGTGAGTTAACCAAATTGCAGAAAGTATATCAAAATCTTCGACAAAGAAATATTGCAACGTACAAAATTATTCCACATAAGACAACTGCATTATTTAGCATTTCTACACAAATGTAGAAAAAATTGCAGTGGGTATGGCGTTATTCATTGTTGTCCACTCATGCGTTTGTAAAGTCAGAATGTATATGAAAACTTTCCACAAAGAAGGGTTTCAACAAACAACTTCTACAATTTTCATATCTACAACAAAATAGAATATCCACAGGGTATGTGGCTCTATGTTTTCCACATTAAAAACAATCAAATGTAGAAAATTTACAACATAAAATTTCAACCATCAAACTTACCTTGACTAAACCTTAACAAATGATTCCAGAATTATCTTCACTAAGTATGGTCAACAGACATATTGGAAGGATAAGACTACTTTGTGATTGGTATTAATAAATCCGAGATGAAAATGTTAGAGGAGAGCTTCGAATTAGATCATTATTGATCCAAAATATTGTAGAACCTATAGAAAACCCTAGCTTGGGATTTTCCATAATTTCATATATGATTTTTGTCCCCCTATCTAAAATTGCTTGAGGACATGCAATTTCGGGAAGGGAGGACTGTAATGTCCCCCTCTAATTGATGATGCATTATCTTACACGACTCCTGTAGGCTATAGTCAACAAAGAAAAAGGGGAGTCAACGTATCAAACCCTAAAGAGATATTAAATAAAATAAATAATTATATTTTAATCAAGTGAGGGTTTGATTTGGTCAAGAAGGAAGATCTAGAAGAATCGGAGAAGAAGAATAAATAGAAGGGGAGCCTACCTCTTTGGGAATTATGATTTTATATGTATTGAGTGCCCTTGTGGCCAGTGATTTCATTAGGGTTTTGGGCAAAACCCTTCTAGTGGAGGTTTAGTTTCAGTGGTGCAATACCCACCCTAGCTAGACAAAGGAGAGTTCATTTGGAGTCTTCGTCTTGTGGTATTTTCTAAAGATCTTGAATTATACTAGAGAATAGCAGTGGGAGGCTTGGAGAGCCTCGGTTTCTATGTTTGCATCATACTAGGTTTCCTTGTGTGTTTTGTAGCAGATTGTGCAGCTTCCTAGCAACCAATAGTTTTTATTCCTAGTCTTGTTCTATAGTTGTTTTTACAGCCACTAGAGATATTTGTATTGTTGTTCCCATTCATAATAAGATGCCATATTATTTTTCTCTATTTATGTGTGCTTTCCATGTGTTTGATAATATTAATCATTGAGCAAATGATTGTAAGGGTTTAATATCATTTTCACATATGAATAATTAATAATTTTGTCACTTGACAAATGCTCCTAGTACATTCATGATATTAATGAATGAGGTAATGAGGTACTTAAGGACTTCATTGGAAAATTTGTAATTTTTTATTTAGATGACATCCTTGTTTATAATAGAACTAAAGAGGAGCATTTGAGGTGTTTGAAGTTGGTGTTAAAGAGGCTGTAATAGGAAAAGATTTTAATAAATCTGAAGAAGTGTTCCTTCATGAAGACATAATTGGTTTACTTGGGATTTCTGATTTCTCAAGAAGGATTGAAGATAGATCCAGAAAAGGTAAGATCTATAAAATAATGGTCTTCCCCAAAGTCTATTTTTTAGGTAAGGAGTTTTCGTGGGTTGGCAAGTTTCTATAGGAAATTTATTAGAAACTTTAGTAGTATTTGTGCTCCTATAGTAGATACTATAAGGAAGGAACATCAATCTTTTAATTGGACAAGAGAAGTTGTTTTGGATTCAGACTGTTAAAGGAGAAGATTACAGAGAAACCGGTTTTGATTTTTCCATACTTTCAAAATCCTTTTCAAGTTAGATATGATGCAAGTGGGGTAGTAATTGGTGTTGTCCTAAGTCAAGAAGATAAACATGTTTCCTATTTTACTTAGAAGTTGAACGATGCCAAGAAGAAATATTCACCTTATGACAAGGAGTTTTATGCAGTGATACATGCCCTAAAGAAATGGAGGCATTATCTTATGCCTAGAGAATTCATTTTGTATCATGACAACCATTATTTTCAGTTCATAACCAAGCAAGATAAATTGACCCAAAAGCATACCAAATGGGTAGAATTCATGCATAATTTTACTTTTGTCATTAAGCATATTAGTGGGCATTCTAATAAAGTTACAGATGCTTTGAGTAGGATATGTTTGATTTTGCAGGAATTTCAAGTAACTACGCCATGATTTGAGCATTTCAAGGAGATGTACAAAGAAGATCCAGATTTTAAATCAACTTGTGAGGCATGTGAAAATCTAGTAATGGGAGATAGGAGTCCTTGGATGGAGTATATGATACAAGATGGATTGTTGTTCAAAGGAAGCCAGTTATGCATTACAAAGTGTTCAATGAGAGAAAACCTACTAAAAGAAAAACACAATGGTGAATTAACTGGTCATTTTGGCCATGACAAGACATTTTCCCAATTGAGTTCTTCTTATTTCTGGTCAGGGATTAGTCCTGATGTGCAAAGGTTTTTCAACAAGTGCAGAATATGCCAATATGCCAAGGGAAAACAACAAAATGTAGGGTTGTATCAACCATTTCCTATACCAAACAAACCATGGGATGTTATAGGTTTTCAAATATGGTAGACTTTATACCCCGTTACAAAAGTAGTGATGCAACACACATACAAAACTTTCTCGTTAAGGAGATTGTGAGATTACATGGATTGCCCAGAAACATAGTCTTAGATAGAGACACTAAATTCATTGGACATTTCTAGAGAACCTTGTGGAGAAAACTTGGCACAAACTTGTCATTTAGTTCAGTCTATCACCCTCAAACTGATGGGAAGACTGAAGTGGTGAATAGAAGTTTGGGTAACTTGCTGAGAAGTTTGGTTAATGGACATAAAAACTAGTGGGACCAAGTTTTTCYASAAGTTGAGTYTGYTTATAATGATTCACCCAACAGGAGTACAKRAAATGATCCATCCAAGAGGTATTTYTGAGCTTAGAARCTTGGGTAAAKCATAAATGAGGAGTGCARATGTTGAAKATTTTGYAGAAGRCATGTAGAGGATACATGAGCAAGTCAAAGGACAACTACAAGACAATAGTCAAAGGTATAAGTAGAGGGTAGAACAAAAAAGAAGAGAAGTTAATTTTGAGATTGGTTGGCACACGTGAGAAGAGAAAGATTCCCAAGGGGAGAATATAACATGTTGAAGTTAAAGAAAATAGGACCATGTAAGATCCTGAGAAAAATTTCAAGCAATACTTAATATGAAATAGAGTTACCACCATATATTGGAATATCTCCAATATTTAATGTTGTACACCTGTACCCTTACAAAGAATCTGAAGCAAAAGGTGGAGATGGCAGTGAACATGTTCAATGGATGAAGCTGTTACCCACAACCAAGAAGTTGCAGATGGAAAGAGTTCTTGATCAAAAGATTACTAAGAAGACTTGGAAGAAGGATTACTATGAATACTTGGTTAAATGGAAAGATCTTTCATGTTGAAGATGCAACCTGGATGAGTGCTACAAAAATCCATAAGCATGGTAAAAGGCTTGAAGACCTCATGGATAGGATTTCATGAACAATTATATCCCATGGGAGTCTGATGCAAGAGCATCAAACGGTATCTTGATTTAAGAACCTAAGGGGTTCAAACCATTTGCTAAAGGGGGTTGGTTCCCTTAATTTTCATTTTTCATTATAATTATTTAGTCGAGATACCTATATAATATGTTTAGCTAATAATTGGTTGTAATAGGTGTGTTATGTTCTTGATTCTTAAGACGAAATGAATGATTTTAGGGATTTGGTGTGATAGTTTAGGATTAGCTAGTTCGAGCTAACCGATGATGTTGAGATCTATATATTTGTAATTTTTAAGTGTGAAGAGGTTAGATAGGTTGGAGAGTGAGAGGTTTGGCGTGAATTGAAGATTATGAGACAAATTATGTTCTCAAACTCTGGTTCTAAAGCAATAAAAAATATATGGTTTGAATTATGTTGATGCCTTTAATGTATGTTGTGAGATCTTTCAAGGAACCCTGTAAATGAATGTAATTACCCCTCTCCCACAACGAATAAAGACCTTTCCAGATGGATCTTTGATCTGCAATCAAGATTACAGTGAAATTTCCTATGTTACAAGAGTTTCAGTCATTGGATCTTGTTTGGAGGGTAGCAAGAAAATCGTTGATCATTGATCATGTTAGATCAACGATCCCTGTTACTTGTTGATTGAATAGGGAGAGCAAGTTCATGTCATTGGATCACGAGCTAAGGGATGAAGCAACAACAGAGGGGGAATTTCGCATTTGGAGTTGCCCGGTTGTTAACAATGAGGCCCAATTGCGAAATGACGAGATCATGACAAGTGTCACCATCTGACCTCTTTGCATATCTTTTAAAGCATTGCGAAAATGCTTTTCACATTTGCAAAAAGACTAGCCCGTGGCCTGGCCTGTCAGTCATATGACAAAGTGGATAATCCCTCAGGGTCTTTCCTGTTGAAACCTAGCGCCTTTTCAAACTAGACTGAGGTTCTAGCCCTTGCTCTTGTCGAAGTCTTGATGAAAAATGTCATAAGTATAACTGACCCAAGCTCGATAGGGACCAAGATCAAATTGATACACATTGACATTCCAATCCTGCGACAGGTTGAAGAGGAACTGAGAGCCAAAATTGGCATTATGATCCTATAAAAAACCTGTTAAAAGAAATTAAGGTCTGATTGTGGACCATTAATATTAAAACTAATCAAGATAAAAAAAAAAATACAGAGGCTTGGATTTGGCATTGATCTAGCCAAAGTATCACATGTGCTACCGCATGAGGGACTTTGTATTTGTTTTTAAATTTTATTTTCAAAATTTGTTGTTTTCTTTTTTAATGTGGGGATGAACAAGCATGAAATGAGGAGAAGATTAACATAGGAAAGGGGAGATATTGAAAAGAGAGGGAGTAGATGTCAATGAAGGTCATAGTACTGATGACTCTATTCCTATGAGAAAAGTAACGAGTGGACGACAAGGTGTTGATGGTCGTTTTCCAACGAGGAAAATCTTTGATGTCTCCATCATTGCCAATAAATTAAAGATTAGTAATTGGAGTACAATCATTTTCTAGTGAATTGTTACTCGATGGGAGTGTCATTAAGCTAGCAAGAATATAGCACTAGATGAAATGTAAGTGTTTATTTTATAATTTTTTTAATATTTTTTTATTAGATGAAATTTTAGTTTAGTATTGTAATTCTTATATAAACTTATATGCTCAATAATGTTATTTGATAAATGTATTTATATGAAAATCCATTTCTTTCTATAGTTTTAAAAAGCCTTAAAACATTAAATTTATTTATTTAATATTAAATAAATAAAATACAATTTATCCTAAATTTCTTATAATAAATAAAAAATAAAATTACTTTTTTAAGATTTTTTTAAATAGAAAATTTGTTATTTTAACATATAATCACCAAAAAATATTTTAAAAAGCAAATAATAAGAAAATATAAAAAAGCACTAAATTTCAAACTAAAT
Organism: Picea engelmannii; assembly: GCA_009831015.1. NCBI lineage: Eukaryota > Viridiplantae > Streptophyta > Pinopsida > Pinales > Pinaceae > Picea > Picea engelmannii. The sequence goes on along the minus strand of ML843604.1, from coordinate 46,791 downwards.
TTCAAACCAATAAAATCTTTTAAAATAATTCATGGAAAACAAAACATCCATTTTGTCTATTTTTAGAAGGGAATTTTAGCTTATCTAAAATGACAACTTTCACTATATTTACAACATTATTTTAGTGAAATTAATTCAAAGTTTTCAATTCAAAATCTAAAAAATATTGAGATTGTTGCCCATATATATATTGTTGCCCATATATATTAATTCAAAGTTTTCAATTCAAAATGCTAAAAAATATTGAGATTGTTGCCCATATATATCTTTGGGAATGCAAGCTTCTCTAACTTTCCACTGAAAATACTTATAAATTTAAGCTCCCAACGGAAAAACTGTTTGGATTAATTTAAATTTCTCTCAACGGAAAAACTGGTTCGATTGAGTTAAGCTCTTAATTTAAGCTCTCAACGGAACTAAAATTTCTCTCCTAATTAAAAAGAAGATGCCACATCAAATGTATTTACGAATTGAAAAAAAGAACGAAAGAAAATTACAAATCAAAAAAAGGTGAAACGAAATTCTATGTATCCGTGATCTGTGTGGAATTTATAAATTGATTCTTTCAGACGCCATTCCAAATCGTTTCAGAGGAAGAAAGAGAATCAAAATCAGAATTGATATATCAAAATCTTTGACAAATAATGATCGCAACATAAGACAACTGAATTATTCCACATAAGACAACTGAATTATTTAGCATTTCTACACAAATGTAGAAAAAATCGCAGTGGGTATGGCGTTATTCACTGCTGTCCACCATACTTATCTTGACTAAGTATGGTCAACTGGCATACTGGAAGAATAAGACTACTTTGTGATTGGTAGTCAAAAATCCGAGATGAAACCGCCAGAGGAGAGCTTCGAATTAGATCCAAAAGATTGCAGAACCTGTAGAAAACCCTAGCTTGGGATTTTCCATAGTTTCAGATATGACTTTTGTTTCTCGAACACATTAAATCTCCAAATCATCAAAAACAACTAAACATAACATAACACATTGTGGAAATTTAAAGAAGAGAGATCCTCATAACACCCTGAAAATTGTAGACAATTAGAAAATGGCACACTTATGGACATGAATTTACCACTTGTAATTACATGCTCCCAAGGCAGCCTAGCAATATGTGCTTACTCTCAAAAGCCAAGCGATATCTACAAAGTACAGTAAAGTTCCATTGTGGGGAAAGAAGAAAAAATCTAACTATAGTTGTTCTGTCAAGTGCTTAAACATCTTCATATGGACAACAATATCTCTAGCACTTGTCTCATGGATGGCCGCCCATTTGGCAAGCTGCTTGTACACATTAACCCAAGTTTCAACATACCCAGCATTTTCTCTCTACAACGACTACTACCATCTTCACCTTCAGCTTGTAGAATTCGCCAGTCCAATATCCCCTGCTCCTCCTCTTGGTACAGCACCA
>ML843603.1:46910-73200 GCA_009831015.1 Picea engelmannii | reverse complement strand
CACCATGGGGTGACATTCTATTTCCTTTGTTGCATGTTAGATGAGGTGGCTTTCAATAAATGGTGTTTGTTGAATTAGGAGGTGAAAGGAGTTTCTTTGAATTCATACTGGGGTTTGGGTTATAATCATGTTTGTCTCTTGTTCAACATTGAATTAGTAGCTTGGAAAGTTTTGCAATATGTTACATGACATATTGTCGGTTCCCTAGCTTATGTGCAATCTTGGAGAGATGATGACCTGGAGAATCATGGTCAAGCCAACTATCCATTGCAGCTTGAGTTTCCTGCACTTCCTGTTGATTTGAGGCATTTTGTAGATATAGTTGCTAACTCATTTGTGAAGGTTTTGATCCTATATGGGAAATGTAACTCATTTTGCTCTAATCCAAGAGTCTGTGTGGAGGTTGATTTGAAGAAGAAATTGTTGCCATTTATTTTGTGATGAATGTGGATGGAGTTCGACAACAAAAAGTTCATTATCTGAATTTTTTGAACGCCTAATTTTACTACCAAGCGCTAGATCATCTCATCTAGGATTGTCCCCATCAAAAGCCCCCTCCAGGGGATCCCCCATCTTTAGGTGATGTAGGTGCTTTAGCATCAGTGGCCTTGATAGATTAGGTGGGTTCCTCAGTTGGTTTATCCCATTTTTCTAAGGAGGGAACCTATAAGGCCCCTACAAGAGGGCTTGTCCCTCTATCGAGGTCTGGATTTGGAAGCATGATGGGTGGAGTAGTGATTTAGGAGACCTCTAAAGGTGTTGGAGGCCTATTAAAAAAATCAACTTCCAACAACTCTGGAGTTCCTCTGGTTCCTCTAGTTAATCCGACAATCCAAATCATGCAGACAAATTCAACTAATGGTAATGCTCCTATTCAGAATATGGAGGTGGATGAGGGATGGAAAGTTAAATCTAACAAGCATAAGGGGGATTCATCTCCTGCAGTTTTGGACAAGCTTGATAGTACTATGAGCCCATCCTCATGGGTAAAGTCTTTTAAGGACATAATGACACTCTCACCTCAAAGGGGTGCACCTTCCTTGGTGATGTCTAATAAGTTCATCACTTTGTCCAATCCCTTGTTCTTTTTTCATGGAATGTTAGAGGAATGATGATCTTGCATAGGAAGTAGGTTGTTCGAGGCGTTCTTCAAAAAGTTAAACTAGAAACAATTTTTTTGTAGGAGGTTAAATCATCCAAATTTGAGCTTCACAATCACATGAGTTATGTTTGGAATGGCCCCTTCTAGGCCATAGATCATGATCAGGAAAGAGGTTTGGTGGTGTTAGCCATTTCATCGTGCCTGCAAAGCTTTGTTGCAGCTTCAGGGAGTGACCTGAGATATCATTGTGTGTGGATTACTATGCTACTTCAGGAGAGATTGTTGGGGTTTTGTTCTATGTATGCACCAAACCTTAGCTTCACACATATTTGTCTCTAGGAATGGATGGAGACATCTCTTCCAGATGTTAAGTGGATAATTGGTGAAGATTTTAACATGGTTGAATGGGATTTTGATAGGGGAGGAGGGGTTGTTTTTGTGATCAGTGGTTTGGAGAAGCAGGCTTGGTCTAAGTGTAAAGCCTCTCTTCAATTGTTCAACCCTAATTGGGGGGAAGAAAGGGGTTGACTATGGTGAATGGTTTACTTGGTCCAACTTTAGACATGGCTCTGCTACGGTTCAGGCTAGGCTGGATTGAATCTATGGCTTGAGGGATGATATTTCTTTTTCTAGGAATTTGTGTCTGGTTGATGTGTTGATTGTAGCTACAAGTTCAGATCACCTGCCCATTATGACTTATATTTTGGTAGGGCATGTAGCCCGACTCCAAACCTTCATCTCTATTCAAGCTTAATGTTTCCCATTTGGAGTCTATAGATTTCAAGGATTTGGTGCATAGTGTTTGGAATCTTGTTCCTCGTTCTAGGGGGGACAAAGGGTGAGTTTTATGGTGGGAGGTGACCATTCGTCATAATATGTAGTTTATCATTGGATGGAGTTGTGTGATTGCATGAAAGCGTGGGAGAGAGATTTGGGAGGCCTGATGACAGTTAGAGGAAGTGTGTATTCTCTTGGAAGAGGACCTACCTAACATCACCCTACAAGAGGATGCAGGTCAGTTTGAAATGGTGGTTTGTAAGTAGGATGAGTACATTGCTAGAGGGGATCGAGTCAGAGCTTGACTATAGTGGATTCAAGAGGTTGGCGAGGGATCTAAGTTCTTCTTCGGCTTCTTAAAGAGGAAAGTGGTGGTTGATAGAGTTCTTGGCCTACGCAGAGAGGATGGGACTCTCGAGGAGAACCCAACAGAGATCCTAGGTATGTTTAGTGCTCACTTTCAAAATATTTTCTCTGAGTACTACTTGTGAGAGTTGTGGTTGCTAGGGAGGCTTGCTTTAGAGTGGTTTTTCACAAAGTATCGATTGGAGATCGGGATAGATTGGAAAGAAATTTTACAAAAGATGAATTTTTTGTTTTCCTCTCTTCAATGCATAATGGGAAGTCTCTGGGTATTGATGGTTTACCTTGTGAGTTTTACAAGGAGATGTGGGACATAGTGGGGGAAGATTTTTGAAATATTACACACAAGGTCTTTTTCATAGAGAGTCTTTTGGAAATGCTTAATCAAGGAATGATCAAGTTTATTATGAATAATATAGCTAGAGATTCTATTGGTGGGTGGTGGATGATAAATTTATTGAGTGTTTCTTATAAAAGTATGGCTAGGGATTTGGTCAGGAGAGTCTGAGACGTGGCCCGAAAAACTGTTCATGGAGAGATGACAAGATTTGTACAAGGACATTTTATTTTGGATATAGTCTTGTTTGCTTGGGAGGCCATGGAGTGGGTCAGGGAGTTTGGTTAGCAAGCACTCTTCCTGAAAATTGATTTTGACAAAGTATATTATCACATTGATTATCCATTTATCACTGATATGTTGACTTGCCTTGTGTTTGGCCAGCGTTGTGTTGGTATTATCAACACCTTGTTTACATGTGCTTCTTCTTGTGTTTTAGTGTATAATGTTTTGTCCCCATGCATCCATCTCCACAGGTCTATCAAACAAGAGTGTCCTTTGTGTTAGAATAACATAGCTGTGCTCATTTCACCATAGACAATGTTACACCATTGTAACCCAACCATAGGCACAAAGCCACCCCCGAGAAACTTAACCTTTGGAAGAAAGAATGATTCCAGGAAGCCACACCAGTACCAAAATATGACCAAGAGAGCGCACCTTCTCTAAGGGTAGCGCACAAGAGAAAATATCGAAAAGACTGAATAAGATAAAATTGTACAACTACAGTTGTTGTTGCTCCTCCTCCAAACTTTCACACTGTTTCTGGTTTCCTAAGTGAGAGTGAGTGAGTGAACAAATGAGCCAAGATGTCCTATATTTATAGTGGTTCGAGTCACCAGTCTAGGCTGATTTGTCTTCCTAGAGGATAATATCTTAATATTATATATTATGTTGAGATGACATGTCTTCTAGCGTTTTCACACATATATTTAGGGTTTCTCTTGCTTCCAGAATATTCTATTCTAGTCAAAGGTTACATATGGAGGTTAATACCTCCTACAACTACCATAATATCAACACTCCCTCTTAGTTAGGGAGGTATTAATGGTCTAAAACACATCCATCCATCTTAACATGACATGGGAAAGACTCACATAGTCTTTTAGACCATTCTACATGTAGCATCATCATAGATAAAGTCACGAGTATCATCATCACTATCAACATCATTTGGTATCAATTTGGCATCAAAACATATCCTCGTACTTGTTCTTGGTATTCTTTTGTCATAGACAATATCACAATATCCACGAGCCTCATTTAGCTATATTGATGATCCATCTCCACCACCATGTGTCTAGCACCTTGGGCCATTCTTGTCCCATGAAAAGAATCATGACCACATCGAAGCCACATTCACCTCATAGTTGATCCTCTCACAGGATCACTATGTGAATGCATTTAGCTCAATGCTATCGGACATGTGGAATTTCACCTCAAGCACCTCAAGTCTTCAGTCCGTCGAATACTACATCTGGGCACAACTACTCTGGATGTAGATGTTCCCTATCTCCCTTGGTCTGCAGACCAGTTCATGTGGAGATAGAGTCATCATGATGCTTATGAGGGCTACTCACCTACTCGTGAAAGTTTCAAGGCCTGATGCAATTCACACATAGGAGATCTAGCAACAAATCGAATCTTCAGTCTGTCGAATATTACATCTAGGCCTATTCCCACATGATCAAGTATGTCTGATCAATCTTGGAATATCAACACGATGTTGCAATCATCAATACTCCCCCAGGGAAACATTTTGATTCCTTCCAAGCTTGTCCCAAACAAAGGCTTAGTGAAAATGTCAACTATCTTCTCATATGTGGATAAGTGATGGAGCCTCACTGCTCCTTCATGTACCATGTCTTCGATGAAGTCCTGCAATATCCTTCATCTAAAATTCTGAAGTCAACTCCCTCTAACTGGGAGAATCCTCGAACCACACTTATGTCTGTTGCATGCCCCTTTTCATCCTGCAAAGTGTCAAAAAACCAAGTTGGCTTCTTCCTGATCAATGACTCCCTCTGAATTTTGACTCCCTTTGAAGTCCGACTCCCTCTGAATTCTGACTCCCTATGAATCCTTTCAAGCCTATTGTTCTGTTGTCACACATTTCTTATTCCTAACCTAGAACTAGGGGCTCCCGTACTAGGGATAATGGCCCTTCTAACACAGATAATAATTATGGCCTTCCGTACTAGGATAATAACCAAGATGCCCTCTCATAGGGATAATAACCAAAATGGCCTCATGTACTAAGATAACAACCAAACCAAAAAGAAAAAAAATGGACTCCCGTACCAGGGAAAATGGTCCAATATAAAAGAAAAAAAATGATAATTAAAATAACTAAACTATACTTACAATGATATTTGTAGAGATTCTCCTGATGTATTTAGTAGAAATAATCGTCATCGCGTTTAATCTTCTTATGTGGATGTTCATCAACTATCGATGCATGTTTCCTTTCTTTTCTTTTCCTTTGAGGACAATCTCTAGCATAGTGACCAAAATCGTCACAAATGTAGCATTGGATCTTTGAAAGGTCCTTCTTCTTTCTCTATGGTCCTGTATTCTTCTTCTAGAATTTCCCTTTCCCTTTCCCTTTTTTGGCATTGGCTACAAATGGTTTCTCTTCTTCTTCTTCTTATGGGGGTTTCTGCAAGATCTTTTTGGATAGCATTCGGGTTTCTTCTTGAACACAATCAGACCATAGATGGTCAAATTTGGGTAGCTTTTTACGTTTGCAAATGCTCTGAATAAGTGGCTCCCATGATATTGGTAATCCATTAAGAGATATAGTGACAAGTTCTGCGTCTGGAACTTCATCTCCAATAGCTTTAAGTTGATCTCTTATTTCAGAGACTTTTGTTAAATATATGTTGATTGAATTTGACTTTGACATCTTGATGCATCAGAGCTGATTTCTCAAAGCTAACTTTTTGCTAATGTTCTTGATTTCAAATAATTTTACGAAGGCATTGTACATTTTCTTGGAAGTCTTTAGTTCTGCAATATGTGGAATCAGATGCTCTCTAACATAATCTACCATGATTCTTTTTTTCATTACTTCTTTCTTCTTGTGCTTGACCTTCTCTTCATCTTCTACTGGCTCAGGAATGTCCAGAAGATCATTTTCTTCTAATATAAGAAGTATCGTAATCTTCCATGCTCTGAAGTTGGTGCCCCCTTCCAATCTGTCTTCTACTCTAAAACTGGTCTTCATGATTGTTTTGACTTTGACCTTGACCAGTCAAACTTTGAATTTGACCATTCAAACTTTGACTTTGACCCAAAAATACAACCTTGACGTTTTTTATGGCTGAGGACACCAGGAGATGCATTGGTTTAGGGTGAACTAGAATATCTAGGAATTATTCCAAACGCTTCACTTAAAGTGCCTGAACAATTAGGTTAGGTTTTGTTGGCGCTGCAAGATCATAAACCCTGGCTGTAGATTTACCTTCCAATGGTTAGACTGTTCTAAAGGTGGTGTGGGCCCATAACCTATTATAATAATGTAGATGTGATTGTTTCACCATAAACAATGCTACACCATTGTCACCTAACCATAGGCACAAAGCCACCCCCGAGCATCTTAGGATTACTGAGTGCAAGCTATGAGACTTAGGATTACAAAGCCACCCCCGAGCCCCTTGTCTCTATGTTTTGATGGTTGATTCTCTTGTATATCGACTAGAGGAAACTTGTCTTTAGGGTTGTCTCATAGGTATTTCTCTCCCCCGAGGGGAGGATATGATTAACAACCATGTTGCATATGACTCTCTTTCATCGATCTTTGTTGATCAAGAGTCGATCTCAACCACCAGAGATTGTCTTGCATTGTTTTGTGAGGCTTCGGGGGAAATTGTTAGTGATCATACTGGCTAGTTGGTCTTGAGGATCGACCCACATGGTTTCCATCTGCTTGGAGATTCTTCCAGCCAAGGGTTATTTTGTGGCACCTTGGTATGCCATTTGGGGTATACCTTTCATTGGTTTCAATGTGGGATTGGTTCTTGGAAAGATTCTAGTGTAAGTTAATTTTTTAGTAGTATAAGGATCTTCCCTTTGTTGCTAACTTGATGATGGTGAGCAGGATTGTTCAGGCCTCACATGTCTACTATGTGACTTTTTGGCTTCCAAGCAAGGCATGATTTCACTAAATGAAACAGATTTTGTGCTCGTACTTGTGGGTCAAGTATGGTGGGGCTCATGGTCTTCCCATGGTCCCTTGAGCAGTTTGTATCATGCCTAAGGATCATGGGGGCCTTGGTCTGATTGATGAGGCAACTCAAGGAAACATTTTGGTTGCTAAATGGGTGGTTATATGTTTGGAGGGCTCATCCCCTTGGTAGGTTTTGATGCGACGTAGATTGATTTCAACCCAGCATGTTGGAAAAGTAAAGGGACTATTTGATTTATGTGATATCATTTATGTTCCTCATAATTTCCAAATTTTAGGGTCCTTGATCTTCAGGAGTATCTGGACAACTTGGAGGAGGGTGGAAGGTTTCGTTCATTGGTAATGGAAAGTAGTAGATCGGGTTGGGATCTGGCTAGGAGGACAATTTGGAGTTGGAAGAGGGAGGGTACTTGCATATCTGACCTCCCTCATTCTCAGGAAATGAGGCTTAGCAAAAATAATATTTTCTTCTAGAGATATCTCTGGGGTTCCAAATCTCTCTCTTTGAAGACCTGACATTCAATAGCGTGGGAGTTTGCATTGTCTTCTATGGATCGACCGACCTTGATGGATATTGTTGGGCTCATACCCTATGAGGATATTTTTAAGATGAATATTGATATGACCAATCCCTTTTGGTGATATTGGGAATGGATATTTGGACATCCCTTGACTCAGTATGATTCTCATAATCTCTACTCCATTCTGCATCAACAACATGAATTAGGTCCCACTCTCAATGCCAGGTTGATTTCTTTGGATGTAGAGAGCCATTGGATTCATCAGTTGCATGGGTTCTGGTCGATTCAAGTTTCTTATAAGCTTCGTTTTTTTGCTTGGTTGGTGATCTACCAAGGTCGCCCCTCCAAATCCCGACTGGCCAAAAGTGGTCTTTCTGATGGCCTTTTCTCCTATTGTTTGAAGTCAAAATCAATGAAGCACATATTTTGGAATGCTCATTTGTGATATATTGTTGGGATCAGGTTCAATATCACTCAGAAAACATCCTTCAAGGGCATTTTCATTGGCGAGTATTTTTGTTTTGTGATTCCAGATCGGTGATCCGAGATTCCTTGGCTGGTATTTGGCACTATTTAAGAGTTTCTGCTTTGTTTGTAATTTGGAAACTCTGTTACAAGTTTTTTTTTATAATGAGATTAGTTCTTAGTCAAATTTTTGTCAATTGTGGCGAGATGAGGTATGCATGCAACTCCTAGCAAAAGGGGCAATAATGGTTAGAGATGTCAAATTGTTAGATCTTGCCACTTATTCTAATTGTATAGCTGCTTTAGTATCCCTTCAACAGAGGATATGATGTTCATTGTATATACCCTTTTTTATTTTTCACGTGTTTCTAGTCATCGATGTAAATTTTTCCTCTATATATAAGAAGTATCTTTTACCAAAAAAAATAAAAAATAAAAAAATAAAAATTGATAAATACATTTCCTCATATTATTACTTTTATCATATGGTTGAAAAGAGGAACTAAGCAAAGAAAAATTTAAAGCCGCCTTAAATTCCACTAATATAGAAACTTATAATCTAAACTCTACTAATATAGAAAATTATAAGCTTAACTTTGATAACAGTACAAGAGGAAATATGAGTGAAAAATGGGAACATTGAAACAATTAGAAATCAAAATAGATAAAATCCTATTGATATATTTCAAATATACCAATGAAGAAACAAATAACCAAGTATAAAATTCCCCTAGCTAAAGAGTTTAAATTGTGCATTTTCTAGAGTTTCCAGTTATTCGAAATAGAAGGAGATTCAAAAATCTTGACCAATATACATAATAGAGGGACAACAAATTTGGGCTAGTAACTAAGAGGTAATACTAACTAAGTTAAGAAGATCAAATTAGATGTCTAAGTGACAAAATAGGAAGACAAATTGAATCAACACATCCATTCCATCATAAGAATAAATTCATGCAATCCAAGATGGCATCATCCAATTTGTGGAAACACAATAAAATGTATCATTTGTCTCACGTGAAGGGAAAAAGGATAATGGGAATTTTGAGAAGGGTAGCGCAAATTAAAAAAGGATTATCTCTCCCTTGACATTATGTGATTATTTCATGTGCCCCTTTATCCTTCTCATCCTTCATTCTTAGCATAAGCATGCATCTAAGAGTTTCCATGGAAACCATCTCTATCACTATGCACAAAGGGAGGAAACAAAAGACTCTTCTACAATCCTTAGAGAAAAATCAAGAGGAAATAAGAAGCCTTTGGGAGAGTTTGATATGACACTTACACGTGATGGAAAAATCGATTGAATTAAGTGTAAATGATATTGTGAGAAAGTGGAGCTGAATAGAGACTTGAATTGGGGTGTAAGGTACCAGATCTATTATAATACCAAAAAATAGAAATACGATAGAGAATAACATCGGAACAACACAATATATGAAACCACAACACCAAAATAATACCTTTATTGATAGGAAACAATGTTCACTTGCCTCTTCGAGGGGGAAACCTCTAGCAGAGCAGCACTCAATTACAATAATTCTCAAGACAAAAAATTATCATGCCCTCGACTCCTGTTTATACTAAATCTATCTACCTAAAGAACAATCTAGAGGAAGATCTTATAGAAGCAAAAGCTTTTATTAGGTCTTCTTACATTTGACTTATTCTTCCTTATTACTAGGCCTTATTAATATTAGCCTTTATTACATAGAAAATATACTATTCTACCTATGTGAGGGGTTAGGGAGGTTAGGTCCCTAACATGCCCTCCCCCTTAAAAACAACCTTGTCCTCAAGGCTTGAGATGAGGAAATTGTTGCATAATGGTAGTTGGTTCCCTGGTGGCATCTGCTGGAGTTGTATCTTTACACTATACTAACACTTCCTTGATGGTGCGCAGATGGAGACGACGCTCACACTGGTCCAAGACTACTTGTGGTTACAACTAGATGGATCCTTTTTCATCCAACTCAGCAAGACTGGTTTGAGTTTGGCACTTAGTTCCAATCACCTTCTTTAATCAAGAGACATGAAAAACATGATGGAGCTTAGAATGACTGGGCAAAACTAACTAATAGGCCACTTTTCCCATGCTCTTGAGAACTGTATAAGGACCATAAAATTTGGGCGCCAGTTTCTGACAATGGTCAGCATTGAGTGAAGTCTGCTTATAAGGTTGCAGTCGAAGAAACACCCCTTCAACAAATTGATGTTTTGAGCGACCTTGATCTTCTTGTTGCTTCATGCGATTCTCATCCATGACCAAATTCTCTTTGAGGGTATGGAGAATAGCCTCTCGAACTGTAAGAGTTTGGTAAACCACCTGGACCTTCGAGACACTGGGCATGTATGAGAGAATTGAAAGTGGATTTTGTCCATATAATGCTTCAAAAGGAGTCATGCGAGTATTTGCATGGTAAGAAGTGTTGTACCACCATTTAGCAAGGGGTAACCATTGAGCCCATTGATTTTGTCTCTCAAATGCAAAACACCTCAAATATGTTTCCAAACACTTATTGACAACTTCAGTTTGACCATCAGTCTAGGGATGATAAGTTGTGCTGATATGTAATTGGGTTCCCTGCAACCTGAACAACTCTTGCTAAAAATTGCTGGTGAAAGTGGGATTGTGGTTAGAGACAATGGAATGAGGCATTCCATGAAGCTTGAAGATATGATCCATGAAAAGTTGAGCCACTATGGATGTGGTGAATGGGTGTTGAAGAGCACAAAAATGAGCATATTTGGAAAGATGATCAATGACCACCATGATGACCGATTTATTACTTGATTTAGGTAAGCCAAAAATGAAATCCATAGAAATATCCTTCCAAATAGAGGGTGGAATCGGAAGCAGTTGTAGTGTTCCAAGGGATTTGACTATTTCACCCTTGTTGCATTGATAGACATCACATTTTGCCACAAAGGTGCAGAAGTCTTGCTTCATACCATCCCAGAAAAAAACAATGTTTGACCCTATCATAGGTTTTGGTAAACCTTGAATGCCCAGTTGTGGGTGTAGCATGAAGGTCAGAAAGCATTGTGGATTTAAGTTGCGACTGTTCGCTTAAATATAGACAGAATTTGTAGCAAAGCTCTTCATTGTGCCAAGAGTACTTTGGAGAAACTGGAGAATATTCTTGCAATTGTTGGATCAAACACAATAGTTTGGGATCTTGCGGCCATTCCCAACGAACAACTTGGAGCCAATATGGTGCAATGAAGGAGAGAGAAAAGAGGGACCCTTCATCTTCATATTTCCTTGAAAGAGCATATGCAACCACATTGTCTTTGCCTTTCTTGTAAATGATATCATAATCATATCCAAATAGCTTGGTCACCCATTTTTGTTGCTCTAGGGATGAAAGTATTTGCTCCAAAAAATACTCGAGGCTCTGATGATCTGTCTTAATTTGGAAGCGTTGCCCCAATATATAAGGGCACCAAAGATCCACAACATGCAGAATGACCATCATTTTCTTTTCATAGATTGATTATCTCAAATGGTGCTCCAACAATTGTTTGTTAGTGAAGGTTAAAGGCCATCCATCTTGCATAAGGACGACGCCAATTCCTTTCCCTAAAGAATCACATTCCAGGACAAAGGTATTTTTGAAGTCGGGAAGGGCGAAGACAAGAGTAGTGCACATAGCCTCTTTCAAGGCTTGGAAGGAATGATCAGTTGTTGGATTCCAAATGAATGCATTCTTTTTAAGGAGAGCAGTGAGAGGTGCCACAATTTTTCCATAATTCTTAACAAACTTGCAATAATAGCCTATTAATATGAGAAACCCATGCAAGCTCTTGAGAGTCTTGGGATGCAACCAATCCTTCATAGCTTCAATTTTCTTAGGATCCACCCTAACACCATCCTTGCCAACAGTATGACCCATGTACTCCACTTTCGAGGCTCCAAAAGCACATTTAGATTGTTTGAGGAAAAGATGGTGCTAAGAGAGTAGATGAAAAACTCAATCCACATGGGCAAGATGGGTTGTCCATGTTTTACTATAGATGAGAATATCATCAAAGAAAACTAAGACAAAATGACAGAGAAAAGGATGGAAGACATGATTCACGAGGCTCTGGAAAGTGGAGGGAGTATTAAACAAGCCAAAGGGAATGACCAAGAACTGATAGTGGCCTTCATGAGTTTTAAAGGAAGTCTTAGGAATGTCTGCCTCTTTCATACGTATCTGGTGGTAGTTAGAATGAAGATCAAGTTTAGTAAAGTATTGGGCATCGCTCAATTCATCTAAGAGATAATGAGTGAAAGGAATGGGAAATTTGTCTTTGATGGTGAGTTTTTTGAGGGCGTGAAAGTAAGGACATATGCACCAAGAGCCTTCTTTCTTAAGAACCATGACTACAAGAGAAGAATAGGGGCTGGTACTAGGACGGATAACACATGTGGCGAGCAATTCTTGAGAAATTTTCTCAATTTCATTTTTCTAGGTGAAGGGATGACGATAAGGGTGAACATTGGGAGGAAGGTTGTTGGCGACTAGGGAATGGAATGATCATGAAAACCATGGGAATGGGGAAGTCCCCAGGGAGTGGAAAAAATAACTTGATATTTGGAGATGAGAGATTGGAGGTCAGGAGGCACAAAGGGTGTCTCAGTGGCGTGAGGAATGGATTTGTGCAATAATGTCCGGATGACCTTTGTTGAGGAGATTTTCCATGCGATGGGAACTGATGAGATCAAGGGAGCATGCAATGATGCCCTGGAACTTATACTATTGGCCCTCCTAGATGAATTGCATTGTTAATTCCTTAAAATCCCTGAGGATGGTGTTAGCACTCTGTAAATTTTATCCGGTTGAATAGACAAATGACAGAGGTAAATATTTCAACCTAATTAAGAGTTGGGAACTAGCCTGCTCAACTCAGAGAGGGCTCTCTCGTGTCATTTGATATTTATTTGGAAATTGTTGGCTAGATCTGGTTTGTTTTGGGGTGGGGGTATTATAAAGTTGCTGAAGAAATGGGGGTGACATTTGGGCTATGGAGTCAGAAATGAATAAAGCAGTAGCAGGTCATTAGAACTATCTAGAGGAGAAAGGCTAAGTGAGGCAATGCGTCTGAGTTTTCAAATTGAAATTTGCATGATGAAAGAAGAAAAAGGGAAACACATAACCACATCAGAGCATATTAAAATGAATTCTGAAATAGTTGAGAAGAGAATCACATGAATTTAAATTGCTAAGTCTAGAGCATAATCAGACGAATTCCAAACTTTTAACTCTCCAATTTAAAAGAATAAATTGCAAATGGAATTTTAAAGACACGGGAAACACACACTATGAAAGAAGGCAAAACTCATATCACAGCCGATCATAATCTTTTCATAAACAATTCAAAAATGGCTTCTGCATCATATATTCAGTTTAGCTCCATGATTTTACAAAATCTACCTGCAACGAGGGCAGTTCCCCTCTCCCTTTCTTCTTTATCCTTGGAATGATATATATATATATATATATATATATATATATAGAAAATGTACATGCGGGATTCAAAACGACACACCTTCCCCACAGTCTAAAGATAGAGATCGGTTACACAAAAATTAACGGATAATAGCTATTCTCCTAGACTATAGGGAGCGTTATAAAAAGGTTTGACATATCTGAGGCTCTTTCATTGAATGCCATATGACCAAAACTTTCTGAAATGTACTCAATTCAACTTGAGAACTTATTCCAGCTTGGCGATTTCTTCTTTTGGAGTGTTCAACCAGACTGGTTGATTTTCCCCAACACTTTCGACCACCTCATCTCTGACTCTTGTCTCCTGCCGCTTGCTTCACTTCCTCTTTACTTCTCGTTTGTAGCACTTGTCCACATGTCCTTTGATGATTAAATCCCTCATGATAGGATTTAGTCTGACCTCTGATTTTGGTTCGGTCACAGGGTTAGTATGGAATTTGGTTGCTAGTATACGTGCGATTGACTTCTCTTTCTTACTCATTGAAGGATTTGCCATGTTAGTTGAAAATCATGTTTCACTGGATGTTGTTTGATCGGCTTGGTCCATGTCTCCCAGTTTTGCAGAAAACATGATTTTTGTCTTCCCTAGCTTCACAGAAATTAGGAAGTTGATCCAGTTTGAGATTACTCTACTTACGAATGAAGCATTGATTTACTGAAGCAGAAAAATGCCATCCATATTTTGAAGAGTGATAGTCATTGAGTTTTAATCATGAATCACTGACAAGAGTACCTGCAGGTACGTTGGTTTATCACGTTTGGTCAATCTATTTCGAATGATGAGCCTTTGAGTTAGTTGTTTGGCGATGCTTACCTGGCATCACACGGACGTAAAGTACCTGAACGAGTGGCATGAGGTGATTTTCTCAGCCGTCTCCTTTCCCCACACAAATTGTTGATTTGATGTATTCAAATGGCATTAGAACACGTGACATTGGGGTGTGGTTGAGTGGTTTCGCTCTCACCCACTTCCCACATTTTGAAACCGTGGTATTTCCCCAGCCTGCCCTCAAAAATTTATCCTCCGCATTACTTCAATCGCTGATATGCATCTTGGTCGTTGATCTGGACCGCTCCAAGATCTATGGTCCGCCAGGCTTTAGCAAATTCTGACATCGGGGATTTGGGGAAAACGGTTTTAGGCAGACTACTTTTCACCCCGATGTACCTCTAAAGGAGCCATGTGCCCGTGAAACAAAACCACGGTGTTTTCCCTTGCCTGCCTTAGAACAGATAACCCTCGTGCTATTTCAATGCCTGATATGGTTGCTTACCTTTGATCTATGACACCTGAGATCTGTGGTTGGACGGGTCCCATCACTTCTGCATCTTTGCTATATTTGTCCATGCATCGCTATATGTGACCATTCTTCTCCAAACTATCTTGCCTCTACAACGATGTATATCCTCACTAAATTTCTGAGACCTCGACCCTGTCTAAAAATTGTTATGGTGATAACATAGGCTCCTATTGGGGATGCTATCCTCCCCGTGAGGTAGCAAAGAACGGTAGACCCAGTGCCTTCTTCATTGGGATTCTTTCAAAACATGTGCGTGTACCCTGTTTCGTCTTGGAGACTGAGCGTCAATTTTAAAACCGAACTTTGCACACTACTCTCAATTGTATGTTGTGAAAAAAATACCACTAGAATCTAACTTTACATACTACTAGAAATTAAAAAGAATTCTTGACCAACAAGCTTATTCACATGCTCCTACCTACCCTAACTACTGAAACGAACTAAAAAATAAAGTGAAATCATAATGCCAATGCAACCACGATAGCATTTTATCCACTGTTTGTTTTCTTTGCACTTGCTTGTACCAATTTTTTTTTGATAATTCATCCAAAACTCCATCCATAAATCCAAATCTCAAAAAATCAAGAACATTTGGATTGCTTACTTCCTCCAATAAAACTACAAATGGATATTCTAAAATATGCACAAAACAACTTTCATGTTTCACCCCTTCCACCGCACTCTTGTTTTCATGCGATTTAACCTGTTGATTGCCATCGAGAAACTGACAGGTTTGCTGAGAAGTCTGGAAGTAACAATTTCTTAAAACATAAGACAACCATGGCTGAAGAAAATCATCTGGTGTAAAGCGATCCATATTTAATATAGACCTCAATTCGTCACTCCCTTTATCCTTAAGCTTGCAACCCATTATCCTCTGTAGATCTTTATTATAAAAAATTTCCATATAATGTGCCATGGAATCATGAAACACATAAAATAATGTTTCCTTTTTAGGAGCTAAGACAAAAAAACATGCTTCCTTCACAAGTGTTTTCTGCTCTTGCTTCATTTCTTCAATCTTGAGAATATTTTCGGATGGAATGACAACAATAGGTGTGTCTACTCTTCCATACATATCAACAAAAACATTCATACATTCTCGAACATCTTCAAATATGACAACCATATCATGTGCATCGTCCTTTTCATTATCTTTATGTATTTCTGATTAAGAAATGGCAGGAGTTGTTATGTTGTTTTCCTGAAACTCTATGTCATTTGCTTTTTCGCTGCTCGGAGTCTCCATAGATGTAGTTTCAGAATCCTCATCCATGTCTAGGTGGCTTAGAAATTGGACCGCCATGTCATTTTTCAGGGGCAAAAAGACAACTTTGAAACACTTTGTCTTGCTAGAAATATTGTTGAATATCTATGTTAGTTTTAGGAGAAGGAAAATAACCTTTAACAACAATTTCTTGATCAACTTCTTCTTCTTTAATTCGGTGGTTAAGCACAAGTTGCAACTCTGAATTGGAGTATCCTTTCAAGTAATCATCTACATGATCATCCAATGCATGTGAATGTTGTTGGTCTTCCTTACAGATAACAGTTTCCTCATGTAAAACAATGCCACTGTGAATGTAGTCATATTTCCATGTTTCTTATGTTATATCATGATTTTATTTCAACCATTCAAAGGAAGAAAAACATAAAGGAAGATAATTTTCATTTGTAAGTCCACTACTTTCTTCATATTCAACATTATGCCTGGAGGCTTTCTAATTTGAAACATTATAAACATTTTGCTTCAGCAATGTGAAAGAAGCAAAACATAATGGCAAGATTATTTCACCTGATTCAAAACCTCCTTCATTTTCTTCACTGTTTTCAATTCCTTTGGATTTCTGAACACACCCATTTTCAGATTTATCTTCGACCAACGGTTGCAATTTTGAACTGACAATGTCTTCTACATAACAAGTAACAGGGTCGTCAGACACATGAGAAAATTGCTGCAATATCTTGCCAATTTGTTCCAGTGAATTAGTGAGGTTTGGCATCAACACACATTCCTTTGCTTCAATGATGATCTTAGGATTTTCTTTCAACAATTTGAATGAAGAAAAGCATAAAGGTAAAGAATTCCCTTCAACTGATTCGATATTTTCTTCTTTGTAACTGTGATATGTAGGTTGACTGCTCTCACTATACTGCTAAAAAGGAACATTTTCTTATAGAGAACATGTAATTGGTTGTTCTAGGAAGTCAACCTCATAATCATCATCATATTCATCATATATAGGCAAATCAACAATATATGCGATGTCATCCAACAAGAACAAACTTGGAACATCAACCCGCTCTTCAAAAGACTGATTTGCAAATTCATCTTCTTGACTGTCTACAAATGAATACATAAAACAATCAGCCCCCTGCTTATCATGGCATGGATCAGAAGCTAAATCAACACCTCTTCTTTCAACAAGTGGAACACAATTTTTTGCAAAATCATGAGCATTGGAAACTTCAAGAGGACCTATGATATTGTCAATTCTATGCTCAAGATTCCAATCAAATATTTTCTGTTCATATTCACTTTCATGTTCTTGAGCATTCAATCCCTCATTTTGGATCTATTTACATGCTTGGATGTTGGGTTGAATGTCCTGAGCATCATTAAACATTTGTTGTAAGAACTTAGGTCTTCTTTCTATCAGGAGAAAAGACAAATCTGGATGAAGAGTAGTTGCATAATGGAGCATGGCAACAACTTCAATGGGTTGAATTTCTTTCGAAAAATTGTAGTAAATACTGGAAAACCTCCTACTGAATGTAAAAATAGTTTCATTGCTCTGACTTTTTAAGGCATAGAACTCTGTAAGTTGTTGATCCAAAGATTTATTCCTGCCCCAAAACTTTAAAAAGACATTTTTCAATTCCTCCCATGAGCTAATTGTCTCTCGCTGCAAATGTTTAAACTAGTCTTTAGTATCACCCTTTAAGGATTGAGAGAAGGCTCTCATACACAATCAACCCCCCGCTTATCATGGAATGGATCATAAGTTAAATCAACACCTCTTCTTTCAACAAGTGGAATACAATTTTTTGCAAAATCATGAGCATTGGAAACTTCAAGAGGACCTATGATATTGTCAATTCTATGCTCAAGATTCCAATCAACTATTTTCTGTTCATATTCACTTTCATGTTCTTGAGCATTCAACCCCTCATTTTGGATCTGTTTACATGCTTGGAATTGTATTGAATGTCCTAAGCATCATTAAACATTTGTTGTAAGGACTTGGGTCTTCTTTCTATTAGGAGGAAAGATAAATCTGGATGAAGAGTAGTTGCATAATGGAGCATGGTAGCAACTTCAGTGGGTTGAATTTCTTTGGACAAATTGTAGTAAATACTGGAAAAATTCCTGTTGAATGTAAAAATAGTTTCATTGCTCTGACTTTTTCAGGCATAGAACTCTATAAGTTGTTGATCCAAAGATTTATTCCTGCCCCAAAAATTTAAAAAGACATTTTTCAATTCCTCCCATGAGCTAATTGTCTCTGGCTACAAATGTTTAAACCAATCTTTGGTATCACCCTTTAAGTATTGAGAGAAGGATCTCATACAAACATCCTCATGATCAATCTCAAATAAATCTATAAAATTCTCAAACTCTTGGATGTGTTTTTCAGCTTAGATGGCATCAGGTTCCCCGCCAAACACAGGTAAGCACTCATAGTACTTTGGAGGGAAATCATGGAGGACTTGGGGTAGCTTCAAGGGTATGTATCTATATTCGATATTGGAGGGCGTTGGATCAGATACATGAGGTGAAATATCAACCTTGGCTTCATGGGGCTCATCAACTTGGTCATGGTTATCGCATGGCTTAGATGAGATATTTTTATCAAAATCAATGATACATTGAGGATATGCATGTACAACTTTAAGAGGAGGATATACAATTGCAAGATTCTCATGATCATCATTAGAATGCAGCATGTAAATAAAAATTTGTTTGACATGTTCAATGAAGGACCAGAGGCAACTTATAACAAACAATAAAATGCCTTGGAAAAAAATCCAAATTTAAGTACTTGTTTTCTTCCATAATGTCTTTTCATACCTATGTCAAGGGATCTCATCTTCCAGTGGAGTCTCTGAATTACAATCGAAGCTTGAGTAGAGTCGCCAATGATGTTTTGGAAGCTGGATTATGCATTGAGAGTGGAGTCGCCTTTGAAGATTTGAATTTATGGATTTTTCTACCAGTGTAATCACCTTCAAATTGATTTTTGATGTGTGGAGTCACCAAAGCAGGAATACAACCAATATGTGCCTAAGTGTATACTGCTCTCAGACCTTAGAACTCAACCATGTCATTCTTTAGTAGGGAAAAATTTTCAATTTCGTCCCTGACAACGGTGTCAGAATGTTAGCACTCTGTAAATTTTATCCGGCTGAATAGACAAATGACAGAGGTAACTATTTCAACCTACTTAAGAGCTGGGCACTAGCCTGATCAACTCAGAGAGGGCTCTCTCGTGTCATTTGATATTTCTTTGGAAATTTTTGGTTAGATCTGGTTTGTTTTGGGGTGGGGGTATTATAAAGTTGCTGAAGAAATGGGGGAGACATTTGGGCTATGGATTCAAAAATGAATAAAGCAGTAGCGGGTCATTAGAACTATCTAGAGGAGAAAGGCTAAGTGAGGCAATGAGTCTGAGTTTTCAAATTGAAATTTGTATTGCGAAAGAAGAAAAAGGGAAACACATAACCGCATCAGAGCATATTAAAATGAATTCTGAAATAGTTGAGAAGAGAAACACATGAATTTAAATTGTTAAGTCTAGAGCATCATCAGACGAATTCCAGACTTTTAACTCTCCAATTTAAAAGAAGAAATTGCAAATGGAATTTTAAAGACACAGGAAACACACACTATGAAAGAAGACAGAACTCATATCACAGCCGATTAGAATCTTTTCATAAACAATTCAAAAATTGCTTCTGCATCATATATTCAGTTTAGCTCCATGATTTTACAAAATCTACCTGCAACGAGGGCAGGTCCCCTCTCCCTCTCTTCTTTATCGTTGGAATGATATATATAGAAAATTTACATGCAGGATTCAAAACAACACACCTTCCCCACAGTCTAAAGATAGAGATCGGTTACACAAAAAGTAACAGATAACAACTATTATCCTACACTATAGGGAGCATTATAAATGGGTCTGATATATTTGAGGCTCTTTCATTGAATGCCATATGTCCAAAAATTTCTGAAATGTACTCAATTCAACTTGAGAACTTAATCCGGCTTGGTGATTTCTTCTTTTAGAGTGTTCAACCAGATTGGTTGATTTTCCCCAATGCTTTCGACCACCTCAACTCTGACTCTTGTCTCCTGTCACTTGCTCCACTTCCTCTTTACTGCTCATTTGTAGTGCTTGTCCACATGTCCGTTGATGATTAAATCCCTCATGATAGGATTTAGTCTGACCTATGATTCTGGTTCGGTCGTAGGGTTAGTATGGAATTTGGTTTCTAGTATCTGTGCGATCGACTTCTCTTTCTTACTCATCGAAGAATTTACTATGTTAGTTGAAAATCCCGTTTCACTGGATGTTGTTTGATCGGCTTGGTCCATGTCTCCTAGTTTTGCAAAAAACACGATTTTCCTCTTCCCTAGCTTCACAAAAATTAGTAAGTTGATCCAGTTTGAGATTACCTACTTACGAATGAAGCGTTGATTGCTCGAAGCAGAAAAATGCCATCCATATTTTGAAGAGCGATAGTCATCGAGTTTTAATCATGAATCACTAACAAGAATACATGTAGGTACATTGGTTTATCACGTTTGGCCAATCTATTTCGAATGATGAGCCTTTGAGTTAGTTATCTGGGGGTACTTACCTGGCATCACATGGACGTAAAGTACATGAACGAGTGGCAGACTGTTGATCTATGACACCTGAGATCTGTGGTTGGTCGGGTCCCATCACTTCTGCATCTCCTCTATATTTGTCCATGCATCGCTATATGTGACCATTCTTCTCCAAACTATCTTGGCTCCACAATGATGCAGCTCCTCGCTACATTTCTGAGACCTTGACCCTGTCTGAAAATTGTTATGGTGATAACAGATGGGACCAAGAGTCTGTAACCATTCTGCACCAAGAAAAATGTCAAAACCACCCATGTCAATAGCAAACATATGAGATTTCATGTTGTACTGACCAATTTGGAGATGCACATTTTCACAACACCCCCCACATTTCATGGAACCTTCATTGGCAATCATGATTTGAAATTTGTTGACTGCACAAATTTAGCAATTAGTTTCTTAGGCAATGCAATGATAAATAAAATTATGGGTGGTGCCACTGTTAATGAGGATAATGACCTTCTGATTCTTAATGTAACCAATTAGCTTGAGGGTTTGGGGAGAAGAGAAGCGAGTGAAAGCATCGAGTGAAATGACTAGTTCAACTTCTAGGGGGTCTGAGGGAAAAATAATATCAGTTGGCACTGGTAAATCGATCATATGGGGGGGGGGCTCGACCTCTTCTTCAATAAAATCCTGAGATATGGCCATAAAAATCTTGTGTTCCTTACATTTATGCCCCGAAAAATATTTTTCATCACAATTATAACAAAGTCCCTTGAGTTGGCATTCAGTCATTTCTACCCAGGTCAATTTCTGGATCTTGAGTGGAGTGGAAGGAGGGGCTAGAGTGACAGGTTTATGGAAGGGGCGAAATGATGGTTTCCTGGTTTGAGAAGAGACAACATGTTGTGCTTCCTTAGCTCTTTTAGCAGCTTCCACCCAACTGTGAGGGCGAGCCATGAGGACATGGCCACAAATATCATCCTTGAGGCCACTGATAAAGCATTCCCAAAAACCGACATCAGACATGCCCTTCGTGCGGAAATCCAAGTGCTCGAAAGTAGCTATAAAGTCTTCCACTGTGCCACATTGTTTCAATGATCTAGGTGGATATTGGTGGCCACCCACCTATTCCAACTGGATCCTATTGACAATTTTTAGTTTAACACATTCTTCTATACTTCTTTGTAATTGTGGGTTCTATACTTTCAGGGCCATCTGAATCCCTACACATCTTCTAGGTGGATATTGGTGGCCTCCCACCTAATCCAACTGGATTATTTTGTATGTTTTCATGTCAACACATCTTTGTACTTCCAAGGCTATTTTGGGGCCCTAAATAGTGTTTTTTTGGCTCACCAAAGTCAAAATGTAGATGCAGCCAGATTTTGATGGTGTAATGCATAGTTCTTGAAAAGACCTTTCTAATGGGCTACCACGCACCTAAAACAGAGGTTGTATTCAAACGTTACGACCCCGGGAAGTTGAGGTACCAACTTACCCATAGTGGCCCACTTAAATTTTGGCGTTTCATCTCCTAGGGTTAGGTTTTTGGATGTCTAGGGTTTCGAAATTCATGAATAATGTTAAAAAGGCCTCTGGAGCCTCATTGTAATCATCATGCTCAGACAGATGCACGTAGCAGCCACATCTCTTCTCAAATATAGCTACCACAATTCAAGCAAGTTGTTTCAGTTATGTAGTTTTACGGTTTTACCCTATTTCATTTATTTAATAGAAGATATTGTTCACTGGATATCTGTGTTGTTATCCGTATCTGTGTGTTTATTATATTCATTCTGATAATCAATTTGTTCTTCTCTGAAATCCATATCACTGGTATTAGAGCAATCTGCTCTTCATTTATTTATCTTCGTGCATGTCCCTGACAAGATCTGGGTACAAGAAGTTGGGACTCGAACCAATCGAGCCTTTGCAAGATTGGTCGCGTTGAGCCTAACAACAACCCACAAGGGACGAAAAGAAAGATTATGGAGCAAGAAATCCTTTTAAAATGTTGCTCGAGGAAGCCTTTGTGCGAAAAAGGAACAAAATGATGGACAACTTTGCATAAATCCTTTGGCGATTTCCCATAGGAGAAGCATCTTCATCAAGCGGCCATGCAACCCCCTTCATGGTACAAGTAAATTTTGATATTCCATTATTCAAAGGAATGATAAATGCGGATGTTGTAGATAAATGGTTGAATCTGCTCAAAGGGTATTTTTTGGTCCACATTTTTTTCGATAGGGAAAAGATTACTTTTGCACTCCTCAAGGTCGTACCCCTTACTCTGAGAAAAGGGGAAAAGATTATGTTAAGGACTGGTGGGATACTTACTCTGAGAAAAGTGTTGTTAGCACAAATTCTTGCCAGTTGGCGTTTTCTTCTGGTTTCAGGCCCCTGGTGTAAATGCATAGAAGTGGGATTTGAAAATCGGTCGAGTGTGTTTTATTCAAAGGCCACAGCCATGAGCGCCGAGCGCAGCCCACAGAACAAGCCCATTTCGGGCTTAAAATCAAGCGAGCGGACACATTGTCTTTCAACAACGAGGATCCACAGATGGGGCAGATCGACGACAATCAGGTAAGTTTGGGTCGCAGAGTTACACGTGGTCAAGCGCCTGAGCTCACCTCCTATGGCCCAACTCACGAAGTGATCAAGCCATTTTGGCTACCGGGACTTCGAGAGAACAGAGGGTCTCCTCCTTCCACTGCATTTCAGACCCCCGAAGCCTGAAACGTCGAAAGGGTCCAGGCCAGAGGTGGTCCCACATTTGAGAAGTGATCTAGGTCGTCCATTCAATGGGATGCGTGGTGCACAATCAAGCCATTTCGGCATTTCGCTTACCGGGACTTCAAGAGAACAGAGGGTCTCATCCTTTCGCTGCATTTCAAATCCTCGAAGCCCGAAATGTCGAAAGGGTCCAGGCCAGAGGCGGTCCCACATTTGAGAAGTGATCTAGGCCATCCATTCAATGGGATGCATGGCGCACGATCAAGCCATTTCGACATTTCAACTATCGGGACTTCGAGAGAACAGAGGGTCTCATCCTTTCCCTACATTTCAGAACCCCGAAGCCCAAAACGCTGAAAGGGTCTAGGCCAGAGGCGGTCCCACATTTGAGAAGTGATCTAGGCCGTCCATTCAATGGGACGTGTGGCACACGATCAAGCCATTTCGACATTTCGGCTACCGGGACTTCGAGAGAACAAAGGGTCTCATCCTTTCGCTACATTTCAAATCCCCGAAGCATGAAACGTCGAAAGCGCCTTTGAAGATAGGCATAGGGTGACAACCCGTGGTTACCTAGGGGTGATAGAAAGAACTGTGCAAAGGGCCGAAGCGCCGGGTTTAGCTGTAGAAGGGATCACCGCATTCTCCAGAGACCAGTTGAGCCCAACCTCGATCTTGGTCCTTGCTAAAAATAAATGAAGGTGGATGGAGGTAGTTGAAACCTTGGCTCACTCATTAAATGCAAAGCATGGAGGTTCTGGCAGGCAGTCTACCCGAGATGGTCCTGTATGCTGGTTTTCTCCAAAGAAGCCATGCTGAGTTCTCGTCTAACCAGAGGAGTCTGCACACGCTATTTTAGCCTTTAATGTTTCAGCTACCCCCCCCTGCAAAGGCCATGCAAAGTTAAGGTGACGTCTGACAAAAGAGTTCATGCCAGATTTGACTGAAGAGACGCCATGCCCTAGAAGTTCTAAGACGCCTCTGTTGGGCGAAGGTTGAGGGGTATATTGACTCAGTTTTTGGATTTTTGTAAGTATCAATGGTAGAGCACAACTCCCGATTGTAAAGTTTTAAACGAAGCACTGGTTTCTCTAGTTATGTAATGGCACTTGAGACTTCTTACCTTATGAATGTCAACCTCTTTCCATCTCTTTGTTTACACTATGTTAGAAAAACTCGAAATTGGAGGATCTAGTCGAGTTGTGCTATTATAGGATGATGTATGTTGGATCACTGTAATAGTTGCATTATTTCTAATGAGTTCTTGTATTTTCTCAACGCTGAATGATTTGGAATTGGAGGATCTAGTCAAGTCACCCTTCAACTCCATGAAACTCTGAACCAAGAGGATCTTGTATTCTGAGTTTTTCTTCCTCAAGCTACTGAAAGGCCTGATGCCTGAGGCAGTCTTGCTCAATCATCTCACTAAGTCTTCCACCTGCTCATATTACAATCAACTCACTGACGGAAGTTAGATCAAGACCTCTTTTGTTTTTTACATACCAGGCCTAGTCCTTGAGTTAGAGCGATACCTTCCTGGGTCTCTACCCATTCGATCACCCATTAAATTATTCATGACATAAACTGATGGGCGTTGGGCTCTGCTCCTGCTGCAATCTAGGAGTGACTTCCGACGCCAACATTTCTGGCGCCGTTGCCGGGGACGAAGTTGAAAATTTTCCCTGAGATTGAACGACATCGAGCCTCTGATTCTGAAGGTGCATCAGGCATTAGAGCCTTTGAATATTGCTACTGTGCACCTGGTGACTCCATTGTGACGAATCCACTGTGGCGAACCTGCCTTTTTAATTGTGGCTTTCAGAGGTGGACACACGTGGTCCTATCCACAACTGCCTCTAGCTATTCCTGAAGTTGAGCCACAGGCGAATTTCAGAAGAGGAAAGGCCCGCCAAGGAGAAACTTCCACCGCCAAACCAGGTATTTTGCCGTCTCCTTCTGTAGAAACTCCTTTTTCTTCTCCTTAGCTTCGCAACAGACCTTTTTCTGAAACCTCTCGTTTCCTGAATTTCAAAAGTGTTCCTGCCGATTTGTCTCCTCCTGGTTTTGGTCTAGAGGGAGAAACCCTTGTCATTTCCCTTACCCCTGTAAGCCTATTTCCAGTATCCCCGGTTCAATCTCCTTCCCCTTCGAGTTCTCCTCCACCTAATATACCTATGTCAGGAGAAAATCCCCGCATGACCAGAATGGAGGCTATTATAGCCGCCAGGTATGCTCCCCTTTTGCTACCCCAGCCTTTCAACGCCCTTCCAGCAGATGGCTACCTCAAGTATCTGCCCAAGTTTACAGGCGAGGGGGACATAACTGCAGAAGAACACCTTGAAGCCTTTTACAGTTTTACAGATGACCATGTCATCATGCATGCAGCTGTGTGGATGACGATTTTCGTCCATAGCCTTGAGGGTGAGGCTAGAAAATGGTTTAGGGCCTTTCCTCCTGGATCTATTAATGGGATTGAGGCTTTGGATAATGCCTTTTTGAGACAGTGGGGAGACAAAAAGGACTTCATGTATTACATGACAGAGTTTGGATCTTTGAAGAGAAAGGAAGGAGAGTCTGTTTCTGACTTCTCCAAAATATTTAACAAAATGTACAATAAAATCCCCGCTGAGGTTAAACCCTCAGAGGCCTCTGCGAAAATCACTCATGCTAGCGCTTTTGATCCCAATTTCTACCTCCTGTTGAGGGAAAGGAGAGCCACCACTTTGGCGCACATATAGGATGTGGCCGTAGAAGTAGAGTCTAATATATTGGCTGTTGACTGACTCAGGAGTAAGGCTGACAGAGACATACCCAGGAGGAGAGCTGAAGCCTCCTCATCCCATTCCTCTCTCTTCCTCCTCAGACAGATGAGGTAACTAAAGTGCTGAAATCTCTTTTGGCTAGGATGGAAAGGTGGGAGTTAGAGGGGAAGCCCGTGTACAGAAATCCCTAGAATACTGATAACAAAGGTTTCAAGAGGCCTCGTAAGAATGTGCCATAGGCCTCCCCAAGGGAAAAAAGGAGCAGAGACAGAGATGATCAGAGGATTCAGACCCCTCTCCAAAACAACATAGTTTCTCATGAGGAAGGAGAGGAGATAGAAGAACTCGACCCTAAAATTCACTGCATTGAAGACACCTCCCCTTTTCCCCATTTGACTCAATATGC